>CM035424.1:49391269-49416269 GCA_020310875.1 Ceratopteris richardii
AGACTCATAGGTCTATACCCATTCAAACGCAGATAGGTATATAGGGTATGCACGTATGCACAGGTAGGGTATATAGATGGTCTCATGTAATTAAGTAGTCATGAACTTTCACACACAGGTATATAGACACTCTTATCCATATTCATAAACATAAGAATTCATATGATGAGGTCTGATTAGTTTACATCTTCATAATTTTGCTGCTTGCAGGTAGTAGAGAGAGATTAGTCATATTAGACAAAAACTTATCAAAGGTGTTTTGAGAGTTCACAGATAACTATTCTGGAAGCAAAAATTTTTAAATTTCCTATATGTCAATTCAAAGGATGAGATCCTTCCGATATCCATCCCCACCAAACCTGCACATCATCCCGATGGGCCAACTTGTAGATCATGGGAAACAACATCAAATTCTCTTGGAAAAATTGATTAACTCACTATAATTAATATGGAAAAAATGCTTCTATATGCAAGTAAAGATTCCAATAACAAAGAAAATATTTTAAGTTATGCAACTTTCAATCGGAAGCCATTTCATTCAATGCATGAAGTTTAAAGACAAGGTTTCGAAAATTCTATAACAGTCATTCAGATAGTCGTGGTACTTACCATCCTATTAACTCTTTTGAAAATTAAAATTTATTTTATATAAGTATTCCATCCTTTATCTCTTAGCCATCTACCACAAGATACATCTAACTAATTCTTCTATAGCAGACCTCCACATCATATAGCCCATAAATACATTTCAGGAGTGGTTTTGAGACCACAACTGAATCGTGATAACTTTTCCTTATTTTTTTCTTTGTTTTTCTTTTTCTTTTCCTTTCCTTTTCTCATTTCTATTTTTATTATGTTGTAGAAACCATTAATGTACTGCTTAATGTATTTATCTTTTCTCTTTTTCTTCGCAACTTTTTTGTTAAAGGGGAAAGGCTAAAACCCTATTCAGAGCACATGTTCTAGAGGTGACATGCTATAGTCAGAATTAAGATCTCGTTAGCTAAATGTTTCAAAAATTAAGGAGGCCTACTTGTATAAAATAGATCTACTTCTACTAAGAGCCGCAAGTCAAGTTTTCCTTTCTCCTATCCTCATAACAGTCATAAGGTTCCTAACTTTTACCTTTCACTTACATACACATCCCTACTTTGATTTCTAATTCTTTATTTACATAATTTTAAAAATTTACTTTTTATACCAAAAACATGTAAATTCCTCAATATGAAATGCATGAAAAAGAAATTCTACTTTAAAAATAATTAGACTTATTTCACCTGATTAACATCATGCTTCAACTTCATCATCATCATCATCCAAGAATTGTTCATCTAACTCGTAGTCATTGCTTGATCTTCTTTTGAAGATCTTAATCCTTTTACCTGCAATCACATTTCTTAACGGAGTCGTGTCAAGTTCTCATAAAGTATATGTACCTATATCAAACACAAAAACAACATATGGACCAAACCATCATTCAGTTAATTTGCCTCCTGCATCGTATTGGGTTTCAAAAGTACTATCATAAATGAGTAGTCAATCCCCACCCTCTATCGATTATGGCCTAAGTCGATGTTTCTTGTCAAACTAGATTTTATTCTTTAAACGTGATGCTTTTAATTTTTTAGTGGCCTCTTTGAAATTCTCATTACCTTGTTTTAATTGTTTCATTCTTAATGCCAACAAATCTTCTCATTCTAAATGATCTTCCCAGTTTAAACTTATCCAGTTTAGTATCTGAGTGTGTATGGGAAAAATCGGCTTTTGAGAATACATGAGTTCATCCGACATAAAACTAGTTGTTCTCGTGTATGTCATCCTGTCAGCCCATAAAGCAAATGGTAGATATTTTGGCCATTGCCCAATATCTCCATGGCATGCTTTTGAGATCACCTTTACTATGGAAGGATGTCCTCGCTCAATCTTTCCATTTGCTTCTGGATTGTAGGCTATCATAAGAGACAATCGAATCCCATGTTGATCAAAGAACTCTCTTGCCTCTCTAGCATCTAGCTCACCTTGATCCACTACTACTTTCTCAACATATCCAAATCTAGATAACACTTCTTCTACTAGAAATAAGCATACATTGTAGGTAGTATTAGAATGAAGTGCTCGACCTTCAACATGCTTAGTTAAATCTTCACGTGCAAGTACTATATATCTCATACCACTACTGCTTTTAGGCATAGTCAAAAGGTTGACTACCCACTTGTAATGAATACAAGGTGGATAGGTCAGATGTAAAGGGTCTCTATGTTTGACCAAGGAATGCAACTGATATGTAGTACATGTGCTCACAAAATCTTTTACAATTACATACATCCTCGGCCACCAATAACTTTCCCGAATTTTTTCATACGAAGCTACAAAACCCTTATGATCAACCCATAGGTTTTCATGCATATCCTTCATAACTTGCACATGTAAATTTCTTAAGCCTAATACTCTTTGTGGATTTCTTACCTTCCCTTTAGCATGTCATCAAACATATCCATCTTTCAAAAAGAAGTTAAAAGACTTGTTCGTGATGTTCCGGAATTGACTTGTTGACCAGCTTGGGATAGGCTGAAATTTTCTCAGATAATAACCTATATCTTTCAATTCTCCCTCATATTCTTCATCTCTAAATTGCTCATACATAAAAGTAGATGATTCATAATTAATCAAGTTTATTTCTCTATGCATTATTTCTTTATCATCATCAAATTTTGCTCATGAAAGCATATCAGCAACAGTATTATGCTTTCCAGCAATATGGACAAAAGTTGGATTAATGAACTTAATAAAAGCAATCCATCTTAACATTGCAATATCACGAGATGAACAGTTAGCAATCAATCCTATTAATGGAAGACAATTAGTTTCAACAATTACATTGGCTCGGAAAAAATATTTTTTATCTATTTTTAAGGCAGTAACTAAACCCCATAGCTCTCTTTTAATCTGAGGATAATTTCTCCGTGTATCATGGAAAATTTTTGCTCCAAAGCAAATTGCATATCTTTGCTCTTTCTCATCATCCTGTCCAATGACCCAGCCTATACCAATAGGACTAGTATCAATGCTTAGGATTACAGCCTTATTTCTTGAATAATTAACTCGTTTCAAAATTGGAGCATTGATAAGCACATCCTATCATATAATGGGTTTGCAATATGAACAAAGTGATGAATCCAATCTTGAAACGAGTCATATCATATAATGGGTTTGCACTATGAACAAAGTGATGAATCCAAATGACATAAAAGACACATGCACCTAAGAATCTCCGTACTTCACTAACATTGCGACACACCTCAGAAATTCTACTAATAGCATCAACTTTCTCTAGGTAGGGCCTACGACCATAAGGCCCACATAAATGTCCAACAATCAAAACTTTGTTGATACCAAAAGTGGATTTCTCTAAAGAGAAAGTCATTCCAACCTCCTCGAACCTTTGAAAGACTCTTTCACAATAAAAAATGTGGTCGGAGATAAACTTTCTACATCCTGATGAATCTAAAGTCTCATCTTTTTCCTTTTCCACACATCCTTTTATCGGAATATCATCAATAAAAGGCATAGTCACTTTGGAGATGAAGTCATGCAAGACCAGGTTCATACAGTTCATCATGTGTGCCATAGAATTTGTTGCTCCTTGTGGTAAAGTACACATAAGTACTATACCCAAAGGCATTTTCATCGTGGTTACATCTCTACTTTCAATAGCTAATTGAAATTGGTCATATATTGGGTACAAGTCTCCCATTGAATAGATGGATTGTCTGGCAAATGCATCTGCAAACTCATCTATAATAGGACATGTTCCTACATTTCTAATAGTGACTTTGTTAACAGGTTCTAGATCCTATATAAAGCGTAGCTTTTTGTTCTCTTTAGGTACTGTGAACCACCTATTTGAGTAAGGTGCTGATGATGGTTCTAAAATTCTCATGGAAATCTTCTCCTTTAACAATCTCATTAGCTCAGGTAAATGAGCCTTTGGAACTCGTATCGGTCGAAGATTCCATGGAATATTTGGTATGGTAAATATGATCATTGGAGCTACAAGCTTTGGATTAGCGCATCCTATTTCATGTGGAAATAAAGAAAATGACTTTCCATGATGCATGATCATTTTTCTAAATTGATTTTTTTCTAATTCTAAAAGAATTTCTTCTCCAAACTTTAGTTATTTCATAGTCTCTTCCATAAATGTATGTCCTATCTTAGATCAATCTCTAAGAATAAGATCCTGAGACACATGTCGAATTATATCATAACTATCTTTAGGCAATGGATAAGATAGAGGTTTAATTTTCTTTTCAATTGTTTTATATTTAGTATTAATTGTAACTTCAAGTTCTAAAAGGAAATTAGTAATCAGCTCATATTCCTTGATAGAGTCAAGAATGATAAACTTTGATTCTAGTTCTTCTTGGAGAACAGTCTCAGGTTCTTCTATCAAAGTAGTGCTTTTTGAAAGCTCAATGATACATTCAATATTTT
This sequence comes from Ceratopteris richardii, assembly GCA_020310875.1. NCBI lineage: Eukaryota > Viridiplantae > Streptophyta > Polypodiopsida > Polypodiales > Pteridaceae > Ceratopteris > Ceratopteris richardii. The sequence goes on from CM035424.1 coordinate 49,395,764, forward strand.
CTTCATGTGAAATTCATCCTAAGTTTCTAAAATATTTATCATTTCTTTTTTTAAATTTATTTGTAAGTTTTGTTTTTCTAACAAGATGCAAACTATTAGTAGGAGTGCAAACTAAAAAATTTTCAAACTTATATACATCATTAGGTGAGACATCAAACCATTGTCCACTATTGTCTCGCTCAATAGTGGAATCTAATAGAAATTTTGATCATAATAGGCCCGAAATTCTCTAACAGGTAGTGAATCTTCACGCACATGATTGTATGTGTCAATGGGGTTTCTTTGTAGATTCTTCCTATTTCTTGAATGATTATGATAGACTATCACTACTTGCAAGGAATCCATCCCAAATTTAGAATGAGTTCTTGCATATGCCGACCCATCGTTCACAACTTTCCTTTCCATCCTCATTTTCGCTATAAATGGTTGTCCGAGACTTACTTCATAAGAACAATTGTCTTGTACAAAGAAATGAAATGCTTCTCAAACACCTCCTATCATAATAGACACATGTGCACATGCACCTAGTAAGATCCCTGACCCATTATCAGTTGTTCTCATTCTCCAGCCATGTTCTTTATCAATAGGCCATCTAAATTTATCAAAGAATTTCTTGGATATTACATTTACCTCTAAGCTTGAATCAATTACGGCCAGAGCTAAACATGAATATTTCTCATCACCCATCCAAATTTTTACCTTTGGAGTTCCTCATTCCCAGAAGGTTGTATTAAATTGACTTTCATCTTTCATCATTTCATCGTCAGGTTGTATTGGATCCAAAAAGTTCCTATTTACACTTCTAGTTGGAAAATCCTCTTCCTCATCATAGTCGCGATCATTAAATGTCACATCCTCATTCACTGCTAAGGTTTCCTCTGCAACATCTTGCATATCCTCACCCTGTGGCAGTGGAAATCATCTTCTTCTAATAAGTCTTATAAAGCTACCTTTGAACTTGGGTTTTGCGATAGAAAACACTTGATCAAGGGACATATTGACTTGGTGTTTTAGTAATATATCATTAAGGATCTCTCTAGCATCACTCTTTTTCTCAAGCTCCGAGATCATAATTCCTCTTGGAGTCCTCCTCCCCTTCTCCTTCCCATTTTCCTCACCTTGCTTTTGATCATCTTTTTGCTCATTTTTAATATTTTGACTTTGATTATTTTTAATTATAGTTTTCTTCTTTTCTTCTTTAGTTGAGGCATTTTGATTTTCTTGCACTTGAGTAACCTCTACTAATGGCCTCTTTCCTTCTTTGATTAATTTTCTTTTTTCTTCCTGAGACAAGTTCGTAGTATCTTCAAAGTTCACTCTTTTTTCATTATTAGTATTTCTCTTCTCGTTTTCTCTAGTTTGTATTCTTATCACTCTCCTATCTCCCTCTTCTACCTCATCTTGCATGTCATCCCGTCCCCCTTTCTCCTCGACATTTGCAATGTGAGAGTATATAGAGGCTTAGTCAACTTGAGATTTCCATGCAGTTTTGAACATGATTTTTTCTCTAGCTCTTACCAGTGCCTCAATAGAATAGGGATTTTGGCTTGCTGTAAAAAGAGACATCTCACCTAATGGCTCTAGTCTAGGTGCCGAAGTACTGGTAGATGCATTGGAAATAGTTCACTTTTTGTATAATTTCTTCATGCCTCCTTTGCTCCAATTAACAACTAAAGGAAGTGTTCTAAAGTCACATAGGTTTCTATCAATTTCAACTACCACCTGATTATCTTTCACATTTTTTAGCTCATCACAAGCATACATTGCATGATCTTGACTATCACACCAAACACACATTTTACTACCAGCTCCTCTTTTATCAATATTTCTTTGGAAAGCTAGCTGAGCAACAGACGGAGGAGGAACCAATTGATAAACTGGCTGAGGAGGAGTAAATTGTGGAGAGAGAGAGAGAGAGAGAAGCTTCTTCCCTCTGACGGCTGTAGACTGATGCATGCAAAAGAGAGAGAGGGAGAGAGAGAGAGAGAGAAGGAGAACTCAAGGGGTGTTGCTTGTGCACTACAAAGAGAGAGAGAGAGAGTGAGAGAGAGAGAGGGAAAGAGAGAGAGAGAGAGAGGGAGAGAGAAAGGGATCGCTCCCATGTTCTCACAGAGAGACAATTGACATTCTTCGTAAAAGAATTGATAGAGAATCAATGGCAGAAAATTTCGGTCCCATGTGTATAGTTGCTCTCATCACAAAACAATATTGGAAAGAGAGAGAAATGGCACTCAAGATCCATGGCACTGCAGATCGATGACACTCTAATCAAAATAGACAAAGAATTGTATGGAGAAAGATTCTCAGTACTTGCTATGAGACTTGATCGAGATCATAGCTATGCCCACTACGAAGGAGAGAGAGAGAGAGGGAGAGAGAGAGAGAGAGAGAGAGTTAAATAGGCATGAATGTAAGAGTTTATAAGCATAATTATGAGAGATGCATGTATACATGATGAGTGTATGCATGTGCATGTATGACGTAGAAGAATGCATGTATGCATGATGAGTATGATGTGAGAATGCATGTGTATGTGAGCATGTGTGCATATATGCATGATGAATATACACATATGCATGTAGTGCATACATGTGCATGTATATATATGAATGCATATGTGTGAGAGCATGTATGTATGCATGAGGTATATGTATGCATATGAGAGTGTGTAGGTTAGATGCATATACTTGTATGAATGTTTATGAGCATATAGGAGTGCATGTACATGTGTGTTGAATGCATAAATGCATGTGCATAAGTATGCATGAATGACTAAAGTATGAATGCATATGCATGTGTATAAGAGGTAATTGTATGCATATGTATGTATGTGAATGTATATGTGTGTTGGCATGCATATGAGAGTGTGTTAGCTTGCATGTGAGAGTGTGTTATCATGCATGTGAGTGTGTGTTAGCATGCATGTGAGAGTGTGTTAGCATGCATGTGAGAGTGTGTTAGCATGCGTGTGAATGTGTCTTAGCATGCATGTGAGAGTAGGTATGTATGTATGAAAGCATGCATATATATAAGTGTATGCATATGTATGTAAGAGTGCATGTATGCATGAATATGCATCATGTTAGATGCATGTGCATATATGTGAGTGTGTATGCATATGAGAGTGTGCATGAGCATGAATATAGGTGATATATGCAAGTATGCATGAGAATGAATGAGGATGCATGTGCATGTATGAATTAGAAGCATGAACGAATGAGGTGAATGCAAGAATGCATATATGCATATGCATCAAGAGTGTGTACATGTATATGTATGAATAAAAAAGCATGGATCTATGCATGGAAAATTGAATGGATATATATATAAAATAAAGATTGAAAGTAATTTAAAATTAATTTATTTTTCATACAAAGAACTTATGTTTTTGTAATGTTTTTTTCCTATGGAGAGCATTGACGAGCATTTACGAGCAGTTGAGATTGGGAGATTGGAGTTGCATACATGCCACTTCTTCCACTTTACTTATATCAATTTCTTTTAGCTTAATCTTGTATTAAGATTTTGGAGAATTATTCTATCATTCTTCCTTATAGTTGTATAAGGTTATTGACCTAGTTTACATTCATTAGAATCAGCAAGAAAACAATTTTACTTAATCCACATCAAAGATTACGCAATTAGTGAATCACTTGATCAATCATCAATTTATATTGTTCTATATTTGTTTCTGATGTCTGTGAGTAATGATTCTATGAATGAGTCTGTGAGTAATGAGTCTACGAATGAGAATGCTATTTCTTCATCTTTTATTTTTGAGTTTTTATTACCTCCACCTATAAATAATACCACTCAATCTAAGAAGAACATAGCTAATATAGAATTTACAAGAAGAAGAATTCATAAAAGATCGCATTACTAGTGAAACCTTAGTCTCTCAATCATATGAGTATGGTATGTCTAGGTATCAAGATACACAACCATATGGTCATAGTAATACCTCTTTAAAGTTAAACTCATCTTAGAAATAGTAACACTAAGTAAATTCTCCTCGATATAGGTCAATAGTTAAATAGGTTGTTCATAGATGTTTTATAGCTTAGGCCATTAGAACATAGATAAACACTTCTTACAACATTGAATCACGTCTTGCATCCTAAAGTACACTAAAAAACACCCCGCATGTAGTCACATAGTGAGGCCATAGCAAAGTTAGTTATGATCCATCCGTTGATCTTCAATCACACCCCTCCACATTTGGTGAACCTGACATGAATCATGACAATTGTGTGCTTAGGATTATTAGGTGTGTTTTCAGTATTGATAAAGAAATTTAACCTTTACATTCTTCTTGTTGTATAGGTTAGTGGAGAAAGGAGCTTAGTCAACCACAATGACAAATCAAGACCTTGCTGGCATAGACCCTTTTCCCTAGTTGTTGAGGGCTGTTTGTTAAGGAATTGGGCACCTCCATGGGAAGAGGGGCATTCAAGATGGAGGAGCCTCGACATTCCCCCCCCCCCCCCCATCGACAAAAAAGAAGATCATCATTGCACGATCACTTCTAGTTTTGTACTTAGGATTTATTTATATATTTTTTTGTAAAGAAAAACAAATATCATTGTGCACATTAAATCTTTTGCATCAAACAATTTTTTTTATTCATAAGAATACATAAAAAGATTATTATCACTTGCATACATTGAAAAAGCATAAAAGCATTAAAAGATTTTGTTCTTTGCATATTTGCATCAAGTCTACATGGTGTTAGTTTAACTATATTAAAATGTGAGTAATGGGAAAAGAGCATCATAAAAACATAAATCAAAGTTAAAGAGTTGAAAATTTTTAGGTATTCATAAACAAAAATATAGGTAGAAAAGCCTAGGTTTTAGTTAAGCCAACATTCCTGGCTTTATCATCTAGTGATCATTTTAGAAAATTTAGAGAGCTACTAGAGCCCACTATTATCGATTTAGTACTCCATTCTAGGTGATATCAAGAGAGCAAGATGGAGGAAGTGCTTAAAAACATGATGAAAGAAAAACAGGGAGCACGGACTGTGCAAGCAATCATATGAGAAAAGGATAAATTCACTAGGTTGAATATCACTAAATACCTGGATGCATTTGAAGAGCAAACACAGATCCAAGGATTCCCTGACAATGTACTAGTATAGTACTTCGGCCGCGTAGTCTCTGGATCCATACTTGAAAGCATCCGTGTGCATGCTAGTAAACCTCGGGCTGATTTTAGAAAAGATCTTCATAAAATGTTTTTTCTTCTGGATCTTAGTCAAAAAAGTCGAGAAGGATTTTTGAGATGGGTGAGTTCCCCTAAGATTGATGAGTCTCTAACTCATCTTCATGGTGAGTTTCTAAGACAGTCTGCTCAGCTTCCTGAGGAAGATAGGAATGCTTTAAATCCTGACCTTATTATTCACTTCCTTAAGATATTGAGACCAGAGGATAGAGCTGAAGTAGAATAAAGAATAGAAGAGCCTGGTAAAAGGTATGGTTTGATTGATGATTGGAAAAATGTAAAAGATTGAGAAAGTGTTCTTTGTTGTTACTCTGCCCAATGTACATGCATTTCTTTTTTTTTGTTGGCCTTGACCCTTCGTTGCCATCTCCCGTGGGAATTTTGGGGTTTGAGAAAATCTCCAAATCTGAAAGTTGAGTGTCTAATAGGTGCTTAAGTCAATGGTTCCTAGATCTTCCATGCTTCTCGTGGCTTGAAATTCGAAATCTTGTGGGTTTGAAGGAACCTCTAGACCACCTTCAAATGTTCCTTCTATGTTGGAAGGAGGGATGCAAATAGTGAATGATAGAATTATGTGTTTCCCAGATAGTGATAATTCAGGAGTCAGTAGTGTGCTTCTAGGTTGTACACAGGGAATAGTCCCACACATCCTCTTTGACTGGTGAGTTGATGCTTTTCTTCCTTTGAAGACTTGAAGTTGATTCCATGTGAGTGCCCTTTCTATCGTTAAATCATATGATAGATATTTATGGACTATCTTCATGGTTGCACAACATCCATTGAGCACTAGTTTATGAAACCATCTATTATTAGTAGCATATAATTGATCAATGATCCAAATGGGAAGGTTGATTGTTTATAATGTGGTTTTTGCTACATACAAATTGAATCAAATGTTCTTGTGGGGCTGGGTGAAGCGGTCCTAGCCTAGAAATGCAAAATGTTGCATGCAAATCCTAAGTGGCATTGATAAGTTCGGTGTCATTGCGGCCATGTCCTTCAATTTCACTATCTTCTAGTTCTTTATATTTTCAGGAACCAAACCCTCCTTATCCAAAGGGATATGATCACCTTGCATGTTGAGTACTTCTCGAACCAAGTTGTAGGTGAGTTTGAAATTTTTCATTTCATTGTTGCATCATAGCAAAGGAATTACAAATATGCCTAGTGTATCTTTCACATAGCTAGCTCGTAATGTAGACACAAGATAAAAATATCTCAAAAAATAGGGTTTGGGCAAGTTGCCTTCTTTTGGTTAATTAACTATATGTAGTGGAGTCAGTGATTGCCTATGCAAGTTAACATGTTAGTATTTGTAGTTTTATGAGCATTTCACACTAGTCATATGCTCATTTCCTGGAGATATGCTCATTTTATGGAGGATACTTTGGTAATTTTTTTCCAAATTTTTAGTTTTGTCAACTATACAGTGGTCCATTTACTCCTTGGTACACTTATTCCTGTGAGCACACTTATTCTCACATAATCCTTTTGGTTGATCATTATTGTCCATTAATTCATTTTTCTAGGAAGACTCTATTGAATGTTTCCCAAAATTTGACACTTGGTCATCATTTTCGAGCCTTAGGTGTTTGGACTCTTCTTGCTTCATCATCATTCTAGTCAGTGTTGATCATCATGGCATCAGAGGTCTCAGGCACATCTAGTGGATCAAGGTCTAGCACAAGTGTTTTGAGGAGGAGCTATAACTTGTAGGGCAAAGATTATTTTGGGATCCAACAATTTGATGGCTGAAACTTTGCTCTATGGGAGAATCAGATTAAAGATGTGTTGATTTAAAGGAGGCAATGGAAACTAGTAAATGGAATCTCAAAGAAGCATGTTAAGATGGATGAAGATGGTTGGGATGTGTTAGATGAAATGGCCATGTCTACCATTTAATTGCACCTTGCATATAATATTTACTTTACAATATCAGACAGTCAAATTACAGAGGAGCTTTAGAAGAAGTTACGCAATGCATATAAAAAAGAAATAGCATCAAATAAAGTGTATCTGAGGAGAAAGTTATATGATCTTTGCATGAAGGATACAAACAATGTTGTTGCTCATCTAAATGAGTTTTTTGCTAAATTCTCCTAAATACATGCTCAAAAAATGGACATGGATAATGAAATGAAAGCAATCTTGTTGCTACACCTTGCCATCATCATGGAATACATTTTGCACAACTATTAGCCATAGTGCACCTAGTGTTAAACTCATTTGTGATTACATATGTGGAGCACTCTCGAGTGAGGAGATTCATAGAAAATATATGGTTGGCACTCAGAGTGGAGATGCATATGATGTTCATGATTCTTAGCAAAGAAAGAATCAACAACGTGGTAGGAGCAAGAACAAGGAAAAGAATGGTCAACAAAATAAGAGTAGAAGTAAATCAAGGAAAAGGGATATGAAATCCCATTATTTTCATAACAAAGCACACATGAAGAAAGATTGTTATGCATTAAAGAATGCTAAAGGCAAAGGGCAAAATGTTGATAGGCATGTTAAACAGTTACCTGCACCATCTATTCAACCAAGAAGATTGAAGAAATCAATGCTATTTTTTATGATGTTGATGTGTTGACACTAGACAGTACTATGCCTACTAAGGCTTTTATGGTTGATTCTCTTTCACACACATAGGTGCTAGATTCTAGTGCTTCTTTTCATGTGACACCACATAAAGAGTGGTTCTCTACTTATGCAACAAAGTTGCTTGGTTATGTGAGAGCTGGTGATTCTTATCAATGTGATGTTGTTATGATTGGAGATGTGGTTGTGCAATTCATTAATGGTTCAAAATTTACTATGCATAATGTACGCCATGTACCTCAATTATGATTCAATTTGATGTCATTTGGTCAACTTGATGACCTTGGTCAATTCTATGATCAGTCCTTTCACATAAGAAAGGGCAATATGGCTATTGCAAAAGGAAGAAAAGTTGACTCAGAAAAACCAATGGTAGACCATGGAGTTCTAAATAGATCTAATATGTATGTATGTATGCACATATATGTATATATGAATGGATAGATATAGGTATTTATGATTTATACATTAATTCATGTATGTGTATAAGTGCCTTTGCATGCATCTATCTATATATGGGTATGTGTTTATATGTATATATTCAAGTATCTATTTCTGCATGCATGTATATATGTATCGATGTATGCATGTGTGCATGTATGTATGTGTGTATGTGTGTTTGTATGTGTGTATGTATGTATGTATGTATGTATGTATGTATGTATGTGTGTGTATGGATCTATGAATGTATGCATGTATATTTGCACACACATACATACATACATACATACATATATATATATATATATATATATATATATATATATATATATATATATATATATATATATATATATATATATATATATATATATATATATATATATGTGTGTGTGTGTGTGTGTGTGTGTGTGTGTGTGTGTGTGCCCATGATGGTATGTATGTATGCATATATGTATTTATGAATTTACATATTCATCATTATGTGTATCTATAAATGAATGTAAGTTTGTGCTATGTGTTTGAAATTACTTAAACTACTATCAATGGGGAAAATAATATTGAAAGTGTTAGACCAAGAACTTAAGACCGAAAAAGACTTAGAATCACAATCTATGAACCTTTTGTGTGAATTATTTATCATATCAAAGTTATAAAATTATAGGCACTAGAAAGTTAAACTTATAATATAAATTTCACAGAGCATAACAATTGCGTTGCATTTATTTTAACGAAAAGGAATCTTACTTGTATTATTTTTTGGACGTTTTAGAGCATTTTTATCCTCAACACTTATAATATGTATAGTCTATCAACATGCATATAATAAACACTAATTCACCCAAATTTCATAACTTTCACAGTAGTTTAAAGGGTTGCAATTCTCTATTGATTTACATTAGACTTTTTTACATAAAATAAGTCCAATGATAAATTAATATTTTAAAACGGTCATACCGACGGTCACTTGACCGTCGATATCTTTAAGTCATGTTTTCGGACGTTTATATCAAGGCCGCGAGTGACCGTCGGTATAAGCAACCTCGGTATGCCCCTCATATGTTGTAGTGATTGGAATTTATCATGTTTTTGTAGAACTTTATGAATGAGTATTTTGTTCATAAAAATTGCATTCATATTACATGTTTTCTTTTGTCTTAGATTCAATGATTGAAAGTGTAGAAAAAAAGTACAGATTTTACAATCTCGAACGACACAGGTTTACATATAATGGGATATATAACACTCATTTTCAATGTGATAATAAGTATATTTTCATTTCTGAAGAGGTTTATACTTCTTCTTTTCTTTTCGAGTGTTCTACTATAAATATGATTTCTACAATCAATGCATATTATTCTTCTCCAGCTTTCACCTCAAAAGCAATATGATTCTATTTAGTAACCATACCTGCCCACGACTTCATATATATCCTATACATTAGGCTGTTATGTGATTGTCTTAAATACGATCACATATTCCATGATGACATTTGCTTTCTTGACTTAGAAACATGATATCTCCGATATTTATATGCGTGCATTGGTGCTTAGAATCAAGGATATATCGTAGATGCGCTCATTTATGTTATCCTTAAAATTGGGATACTTGATTTAGTCAGCGTCATCATGTCATCATGATGACGCTGCAAGCAATGCAGAGTACAGCCGAAGAGGAGGTGATCGTTGGAAGAAATTTTGTCCTTTCTTCTACCGGATAAGCAAGTTAATGGAGGGACAATAACATCAGCTGCGGCTTACTGAAGGATGTCTCCATTTTTTCCAGCACTAAATATGATTACGATATGGCGTTCCTTTATGCATTCCAACGTATGAGCAATGTTTTGAGAGATGGTGAATTGTGATGAAAATATTGTGAGGATTTGTTAGTATTAGTGTTTGTATTTGAGCTACATGATGCATGGCTGTATTTGTGAAGAGCGTGCGGGTCAACAGAATATATCCGTGACGTAGGTTTATGATTAGATAGAGTATGCATTCATTTTTGCACTCCGGAGTCCGCACGAGGATGAGAAGAGGGCGCTGTCTTGTTGGAGAAGAGGGCGCTGTCTTGTTTGGGTAAAGATACATGTAAAGAAAGTCAAATCATCCGCTGATGTCGCATGTCTAAACAAAAAAAAAAAAAAAAAAAAAAAAAAAAAAGGCTAAAAAAAAAGGCAAACAGAAACATAACAAAAGCTTCAGATGACGAATCGCCACGCCGACTCAGATGTGTGTCTTCCTTGACTCCGTATGCGTGTCCATGCCAAAGCTGAGCGACCCATTTTGTTTGTGTCTGGTTCCGACATGTAGAGCGTACGCTCCGCATCAACGTGCTGCCATTGATGAGCGTCGGCGATCAACAACGTCACAATCCATTTGTAAAGGACAGGAGGCCCAACGTAGAAGCAGATTGGACAGAAATATGAAATGAGATGATCGACAAATTATTCTGACGGTGTTGCTATTGTCCAGACGTGGTTTTATGTTAATTAAGACCTTAACTACCATCTTCTGTTTTCTTTTGTCTTAGATTCAATGCTTGAAACTATAGAAAAATAGTATGGATTTCACAATCTCGAATGACACAGTTCTCATATAATGAGATATGTAACACTCATTTTCGATGTGATAATAAGAATATTTTCATTTCTGGAGAGGTTTATACTTCTTCTTTTCTTTTCAAATGTTCTACTATAAGCATGATTTCAACAATGAATGCATATTATTCTTCTTCGGCTTTCACCTCAAAAGCAATATGATTGTATTTAGTAACCAGACCTGCCCATGACTTCATATATATCCAACACATTAGGTTGTTTTGTGATTGTCTTGAATACTTTCACATATTCGATGATGAGCTTTGTTTTTCTTGACGTAGAAACATGACTATCTCAGATGTTTATATGCGTGCATTGGGGCTTGGAATCAAGGATATCGTAGATGCGCTCATTTATGTTATCCTCAAAAATGTTTCTGCTAATAGTATAGCTATTCCTTCAAATTGGGATACTGGATTTAGTCAGCGTCTTCATTTACTGATGGCGCTGCAAGCAATGGAGAGTACAACCGAAGAGGAGGTGATCATCGGAAGAAGCTTTCTTCTACCGGATAAGCAAATTAATGGAGGGACAATAACATCAGCTGTGGCTTACTCAAGGGTTTCTCCATTTTTTCGAGCATTAAATATGATTACGATATGGCGTTCATTTATGTATTCCAACGTATGAGCACTGTGTATTCATCTCGGCATTTTTACATGTACGCATGTAGTTGCGATTATATAGAAGCTTATACCGATGCTTATACCAATGTCTATATAGAAGCTTATACCAGTGCTTATACTAGCACTATGAAACCAATGCTTATACAGTCCACTATTCTAAGGGCATTTTTCTCACATGTATTTTGGCCAGTATGAGAGCCGATATGGACCTCATTTGTTGTAGTGACACTACAACATATGAGGGGCATACCGACGCTGCACATACCGACGGTCACACTCAGCATCGGTATGGGCCTCGAAAAATGTCACTTAGAGATACCGACGGTCAAGTGACCGTCGGTATGACCATTTTAAACGGATCGTCGGTGTGGCCCGCAGCCGTCGGTATAAGCATTGGTATATGCGTCGGTATGGGCATCGGTATAAGTGTCGGTAGCTCCCAGTAAATTACCGGCACATATACCGACGCCCATACCGACGTATATACCGGCGACGAGTTTTAAACATACCACGAACCCGAGAGCAAAACTTCACTTTTTTGCGCGTGTTTGAATACTGTTGGTCTTTTGTCGAACTTGCGCGCGCGAACCGAATTGCGATCTGCATTGTCTTGTGCACACACACACACACAGATCTCTCTCTCTACACACACACACTCTCTCTCGTCTTAGATCTCACATCTTGGTAAGTGCTGCGCGTACTGTTAGCATTTGTGTTTCTCTATGCTTTAGGTTTTATAATTTCTCTTTTCTTTGATTCTGCAGAAGTTCTTTGGTGTCGATTGTTTGGAATTGGACGATAGACGACACACATGACGCTTTGACGACAACGATCCAAAAGAGGGACATACTTATAAGTGATTGTTTTATTCTGTATTGATAGAGAGAGAAGGAGAGAGAGAGAGAGTGAGAGATAAAGAATAATGAAAGAAAGGAAGATAGAGATAAGAAAATAGAGCATACATACACACACATACACACATATTTACACATTTACACATGCATACATACACACATACATGTACACACATACATGTACACACATACATGTACACACATACATGTACACACATGCATACATACACACATACATGTACACACATGCATGCTTACATACACACACCTATACACACATGCATGCTTACATACACACACACACATACACACATGCATGCATACACACACATAAATTTACACACATGCATACATACACACACATGCATACATACATACATACATACATACACACACATATATACACATATGCATACATACACATACACACACACACACATATACACACATACATACACACACACATATACACACGCATGCATACACACACATGTATACACATGCATACACATACACACACATACACACACATGCATGCATACATGCACACACATACACACATATGCACACACATGCATGCATACATAAACACACATACACATACACACACATGTATACACATGCATACATACACACATACACACACATGTACACATGCATACATACACACACGTATATACACACATGCATACTTACACACATATACACACATGCATGTATACATACACACACATGTATACATATACACACACATACACATATATACACACATACACATACACACACATGTATACACATGCATACATACACACACACATGTCCACATGCATACATACACACACATATATACACACATGCATACATACACACATATACACACATGCATATATACATACACACACACATGTACACACATACATACATACATACACACACATATGTACATACATACTCATATACTCACACATGCATACATAGACACACATACACATATACACATATGCATATATACACACACATATGTACATACACACATGCATACATTCACACACACATACATACACACACATAAGCTAGTGTTTTAATTAAATACATATAATTAAATATATAATTTTTTTATTTTGAAGTTTTTTTTTACATCAAATATATAAAAATAGGATTAGGGTTTTTACAATATTTACACATACATACACATACACATATAATATATATATTCATGTATATACACATGTATACAGAAATATACATATTTTAGGTCTAGATATTTAAGATTAGGATTTTAGGGTTTAGGCATACATATAACTCAATTATATTTATATTAAGATAAAATATATTAGAGAAAAATAAGAAAAAAAATCTGAATATATAAATAAATATATATAAAAAATATGATTAAGGTTTTAGGATTAGGGGTTTAGATTTTTATAGGTGTTTAAGTATTTAGGTTTTAGTATTTCAAATTTAAGTCTAAGTCTTTCTTATTAGGGTTTTAGGGTTTTAATACGTAGATAACATATATACACAAACACACATATACATATAATACATACATATATGTAGATACACATGCATACAAAAATATACATATTTTAAATTTAAATCTTTAAAATTAGGGTTTTAGGGTTTTAACACCTACATAACATATATGCACACATACACATGCACATATAATACATATATACATGTATATACACATGTATACAGAAATATACATATTTTAGGTCTAGATCTTTAAGATTAGGGTTTTAGGGTTTAGACATACATATAACTCAATTATATTTATATTAAGAAAAAATATAGAGAAAAATAAGTAAAAAGATCTGAATATATAAATATATATATATATAATATATGATTAGGGTTTTAGGATTAGGGGTTTAAATTTTTATAGGTGTTTAAGTATTTAGGTTTTAGTATTTCATATTTAAGTGAGTCTTTTTTATTAGGGATTTAGGGTTTTAATACGTAGATAACATATATACACAAACATACATATACATCTAATACATACATATATGTAGATACACATGCATACAAAAATATACATATTTCAAATTTAAATCTTTAAGATTAGGATTTTAGGGTTTTAACACCTACATAACATATATGCACACACACACATGCACATATAATACATATATACATGTATATACACATGTATACAGAAATATACATATTTTAGGTCTAGATCTTTCAGATTTGGGTTTTGGGGTTTAGACATACATATAACTCAATTATATTTATGTTAAGAAAAAATATAGAGAACAATAAGTAAAAAAATCTGAATATATAAATAAATATATATATAAAATATGATTAGGGTTTTAGGATTAGGGGTTTAGATTTTTATAGGTGTTTAAGTATTTAGGTTTTAGTATTTCAGATTTAAGTCTAAGTCTTTCTGATTAGGGTTTTAGGGTTTTAATACGTAGATAACATATATACACAAACACACAATTACATATAATACATACATATCTGTAGATACACATGCATACAAAAATATACATATTTTAAATTTAAATCTTTAAGATTAGGGTTTTAGGGTTTTAGCATCTACATAACATATATGCACATATACACACGCACATATAATACATATATACATGTATATACACATGTATACAAAAATATACATATTTTAGGTCTAGATCTTTAAGATTAGGGTTTTAGGGTTAAGATATACATATAACTCAATTATATTTATATTAAGAAAAAATATAGAGAAAAATAAGTAAAAAAATCTGAATATATAAATAAATATATATAAAAAATATGATAATTATATAGATAAATAAATATAAAAAGAACTAGTGTTTTAAAAAAATTAATTAAATATATAAAAATAGGATTAAGTAAGGAAAAAATCTGAATATATAAATAAATATATATTTAAAATAAGCTAATTATATACATAAATAAATATAAAAAGGACTAGTGTTTTAAATAATTTAATTAAATATATATAATAAAATATATAAAAATAGGATTAATTAAGAAAAAAATCTGAATATATAAATAATATATATATATATAAAGTAGGATAATTACATAGATAATAAAATATGATAAGAACTAGTAATTTAAATAAATAAATGAAATATATATGATTAAATTATACATCTATCTATATTCACATATATATACATATACACACATATACACATGCATACATATATATACATGTTTTAGGTCTCGGTCATTTGGATTAGGGTTTTAGGGTTTTGATACCTACATAACATATATACACACATACACATATACATATAATACATATATACATGTATATACACATGTGTATAGAAATATACATAATTTAGGTCTAGATCTTTAAAATTAGGGTTTTAGGGTTTAGGCATATATATAACTCAATTAAGAGGAAAAAAATCTGAATAAACAAATAAATATATATATAAAATAGGATCAATTAAGAAAAAATCCGAATATATAGATAAAATAGGATAGTTATATAGATTAGGATTTTAAAATTAGGGTTTTAAATTAGGGTTTTAAAATTAGGGTATTTAGGTTTAGTATTTCAGATTTAAGTCTTTAAGAGTTAGATTTTTAGGTTTAATAAAAAAACAAATGTTCTAAAATGTCCATATTGTAGCACATGGCTTCTTTGGATCCTGAAGAGAGAATGACATGTCCTTGCACACAGTGCAAGTATCAAATTTATCAGAAACAACGGATTTGTACTACACATGTTAGAGCGTATGGATCTTTTGATAGGAGTCGACTGGAAAACCTACGCTATCATTTGCATGGTCCCCCAGGTGAGCAGGTGGACCGAACGACATTGCATCGGTAACCTCTCGTGGACAAAAGAGAGCAAAAAGGGACTTAGACGTACAAGCAAGCACTAATAATATTACACAGAATGAACATATGGAAGAGATGCTTGAAGCATTTTATGAGATGGACGAAGATCATGATGGTGAAGAAGGTATCGAGAGATTCATGGACACAACAGAAATTCCACGATCAGAAGTTGATGAAGAATATGAAAACATGCGAAGATTAGCTTGTTTACCACTTTACAATGGAGCAAAGATATATGTACTACGTGCTTCACTCGTGATGCTCAATCTCCAATCCATTTATGGATGGTCAGATAGTAGTATCACTGAATTGTTTAGGTAAGTGGAGAACAAATTGGCTTTCATTGTTGTATCACAATAACTTCATTTACTAATATCATTTTAATTGCTTATTACAGGCTTCTTAAAGATCAATTTTTGCCAGAGGGCAATGACATGCCTCCAACACGTGAAGATGCGAAAAAACTTCTACAATCCATTGGAATGGATTATACTAAAATTCATGCTTGTCTGAATGATTGCTTTCTCTTTCAGAATGAGTACGAGCATCTCCATGTATGTCCAAAGTGTGGAGTAAATAGATTTAGAGAAGATGTTGTAGGCGAAGCAATCCCCGCAAAGGTTCTTCGCCACTTTCCTATCATTCCACGAATTAAGAACATGTTTAGATGCAAATCTATAGCTGAGTTAATGTCATGGCATATAAAGAGCATGTCTACAAATAATGTAATGCGAGTGCCTGCTGACTCTCATGCTTGGAAGCACATAGATAGTAAGTGGCCAGAGTTTGCTAGTGAGCCTCGGTCCATACGTCTAGGCCTAGCTATGGATGGAGTGAATCCATTTGGATTACGCAGTTCTTCATGGAGCACATGGCCTGTATGTTTGGTGAATTATAATATCCCACCATGGTTGGCCACAAAGAAAGGTCATTTATTATTAGCTCTTATTGTACGAGATAAGTATAAGGTAAAATACATGGATGTATATCTTGCACCACTTGTGGAAGAACTGTGCATTTTATGGGATGGGATTACTGTGCGTGACATGTCTCAACCTATAAGAAGACGAGACGTTTGAGTGCAAGGCATAATTATGTGGACAATGCATGATTGGCCTGGTTATGGTGAATGTTCAGGTTTATCAATTTCGGGTTACCATGCTTGTCCTTTATGCGGACCACGACTCGAAGCACGCTATTCCAAAGCACTACGTAAAACTGTCTATGAAGGACATCATAGATATTTGCCTGATGGACATGTTTTACGTGAAGGATAAATTGATCGACAAGCGCAGCACCAAATGAAAGCTAGCAATTGGAAACAACTGTGGGATTCAGAAAATCCAGTTGCTAGCATAAAACAATTGTCCATTTTTCATGAACTCCCTTATTGGAGTGAATTTTTGATCAATCATTTGGTAGACCCAATGCATATTTTTAAGAATGTGGGAGAGATTCTTTGGAAAACTTTGATCGGAAAGAAAGAAAGCAAAGTACAAAGGGAGGACTTAGAAGAGCGAGGTCGTATGCGAGAGTTGTGGGCAATTACTAAGCCCAACGGAACAGTATCATTACCAAGAGCTCCTTGGCTGCTTCGGAGGATGGAAGAGCAACAAGTGAAGAAAACAATTTCAGAGTTTCGAACATCTACTGGATGCATGAGGTGTCTAAAGACTGCTTTCACATGAAACGACGATCTTGCAGGACTCAAGTCTCATGATTAGCACAAGTTTTTACAGTTTGTGCTCCCTATAGCCCTAAAAGATTGTCTTTGAGAGGATGTACGAAGAACCATTTATAAAATTAGTTCTTTAGTATGGTGGATATCTTCTAAAGAGATAAATAGAGATAGCATAGAGAGTGTGAAACTCAATGCTATCGAGGCTGTTTGTATGGTAGAGAAATACTTTCCCACAAGTATTCTTACTATTCAACTTCATTTACTGGTTCATGTGGTAGATGAAGTTGCAATAGCAGGGACTGTCCATAGTCGATGGATGTTCTTCTTAGAGCGCTTTATGAAGACATTAAAAGGGTTTGTTTGATAGAGAGCACGTCCAGAGGGTAGCATGGCAGAGGGATGGCTTGTACAAGAATCTCTTGTATTCATAATTGAGTTTCTACGTATGTCAGATCCCAAAATGCCTCACTTATGGAGCGATGGTGAAGATGTTCGTCTCGTAGGCGATGAACCACAAGGTAAATGATTGCAAAGAAAAATGGATGCAGCTTTCAGAGAGAAGGCAATGAAGTTTTGCATAGTTAACTCTGAGCCTATGCAGAAGTGGTTAGAAAGGTATGAACTTGCCAAGGAAACTAACGCAAAGGAAAGATCTCAGTTTCGAAGAAATCGTTCCACTCGATTTTTGCCTCTTCTAGAAAATCTTCGACCTCTTCCACCTTTTCCAACGAGCAGATGGCTAGATACAGAGGTTTCACAAGCAAAGGCAGCAGGTGAAGATATCTCTGAAGAAGAAGAAGAACTCGCAAAAGGGATGTGATTGGGATTATATTAAATACGATGCACTATGGTCTCATGGACGACACTTTCAAATCACACGAATCGATCAAAATAGGTCTACTTTTGATAGTGGAGTGATGGTGAATTTTTTGCAAAAAAGTAGAGCGAGTGCAAGAGATGATATTGCTCTAGAAGGCGAGCTAGATTATTGTGGTGTGATTCAAGACATCTTGAAACTATCTTTCAGAAAGTTTGATTACTTTGTTTTTTATGTGAAATGGTTCAAAGTAGTCACCTCTGGAAGAAATGCAATACTGAGACGAGATAAAAGCGGTTTGCTTCAAGTCGACTCCACAAGATTATGGACAGATGAAAGGGATACATTTGTACTTCCCGAACACTATGAGCAAGTTGCTTTTATACCCGATTCAAAAGACCCAGAGTGGCTATTTGTTATACAAGTCGCTCCACGTAGTAGACAAATTTTTGAAAACATAGATGTAGAAGAAATTCCATCTCTAGTGGACTCAGAGATTCATTCGATAGTCGAGGAGGAAGAGATCATTGTTCGAGAAGAAGAGGTCATTGAAAAAGAGGTCATTGTTCGAGAAGACGAAGCAATAGACGATGATCAGGAGGAAACCAGCATAACAAGCAATTTAGAAGCCATCAATATAGAGATAGATATTCTTGGTGCATCAGATCTTCAAGAGGATGCTAGACTAGAGGACTTTTGAATAAAACACTTGTACGTACTAATTTTTGCTTTTTTTTTTGGTTTATTCTCTATATTACTTTTATTATCGCATGCTAATTATTTGAGTTCTTTTATTACAGAGCACGATGGGAGACAGTCCTCCAGTCACTCCACATTCCATGACAGAGGATCAGTTTTTGGAGTTCATCTCTCACGTTCCTCCTACGTATATGACCGCTGCATCACAGTATTGGATCGCTCGTGGTAGCACTCCTCACGGCCTCACTCTTGGTGGGCTTACTCCTGTCGGTCTCACTCCCGCTAGTCTCACTCCCACTGGCCTCACTCCCGCCGGTGTCACTCCCGTCGGTGTCACTCCCGTCGGTGTCACTCGTGCGGGTGGTGCTACTCCCGTAGGAGGTATGTCTCCTAGCTTTGTGACTCCATCATGAGCATCTTTTCAGCCATCTCCTACTGGGTCTACTAGTAGACATGTGCATTCGACACCTCAGCGCGATACAAGTTCTGGCCTGTCTCGTAGATCGAGGTCATGCTCTGGAACAGGAGGTTCTAGGAGTGGATCTATAGGTAGGTCTGGAGGCGGAGGAGGCGGCTATTATGGAGGCAGTGCGTCGGACGTTGTGTCGCCCACTTCTACTCTTAGGACGAGTATCTCAGATGTAGGTACGCCACACAATACAACCACGTGGAACACCACGTACACCTTGGGGTGCTCATGACCATGATGACTCCAAGGTGTATAGTGTCCAAGATGGAGCTCCAGTGATGGATGCGGCTGGCAAAGCAATGCGTGCACGCATACGACAGCTTTGCTCTATCCAATTTGGACACTCTATCATGCGGAAATCGAGTGAACAGGATAAAGATCGGAAGAATTATATCACGCAGATGATTTATCAGGAGTTCCGACCAGCCGATGGATAGTCTCTTGTCAGTTCAGAGTGGATTCTACACACTGCACGTGAGGTTATGTCCCATCGACGATCCGAGGCTCGTGATGCTTTTAGAACAGGCTTACCAAAGCCTATATGGTTAGATGCTGAGGAGTGGGACATGATTCATGACGAGCAGTAGCGGACTCCTAACCGATATCGCCAGCAGCGAGATACCGCAGCCACACATTTAGATACGATTGGACTGTCACATTTGGGCAATGGC
>CM035424.1:49423769-49426269 GCA_020310875.1 Ceratopteris richardii
GCAAGACTTATGACCTTGATCAAAGTAGAGTACAGAACTTCATTTCATTCTTTCTCTAGAGATTCACATGGAGTACCTACACACTTAGATAGACTCAAGAGGTATGTGGCAAGACTTAGAAACTCTACTAACTTTGAAGTTTATTAGAGACCAATCGTGAAATATGAAGAAGGGTTTTACATGGGCATGTCTACTACTAGAGCCAGTAGGGGATGGCTGAAAAGATGTTCATGGTGGAGTCATAAAGCTAGGAGACGTACCTCCAACGGGAGCAGCACCACCCGTAGGAGTGATGCCGGTAGGAGTGACACCGACAAGAGTGACACCGGTGGGAGTGAGGCCGGTAGGAGTGAGACCGGCAGGAGTGAGGCTGCCAGGAGTGAGGCCGGGGGGAGTGCTACCACGAGCGATCCAATACTGTGATGTAGCGGCCATATACACAAGAGGTACCCGAGGGATGAACTCTAAGAATTGCTTCTCTGTCATGGAATGTGGAGTGACTGGAGGACTATCTCCCATCGTGCTCTGTAACAAAAGAACTCAAATAATTAGCATATGATACTAAAGGTAATATAGAGAAATGGTAGTTAAGTAGACCTATTTTTATCGATTCGTGCGATCCGAAAGTGTCATCCATGAGACCATAGTGCAACATATTTAGTATGCTCCCAATCACATCCATTTGCGAGTTCTTCTTCTTCTTAGAGATATCTTCACCCTCTGCCTTTGCTTGTGAAACCATTGTATCTAGCCATATGCTCGTTGGAAAAGGTGGAAGAGGTCGAAGACTTTTTGGAAGAGGCAAAAATCGAGTGGAATGATTCCTTTGAAACTGAGCTCTTTCCTTTGCGTTGGTCCCCTTGGCAAGGTCATACTTTTCTAACCACTTCTGCATAGGCTCAGAGTTGATATGCAAAACTTCATTGCCTTCTCTCTAAAAGCTGCATCCATTTTTCTTTGCAACCCTTTACCTTGTGGTTCATCAGCTACGAGACGAACATCTTCATCATCGCTCCATAAGCGAGGCATTTCTGGATCTGACATATGTGGAAACTTAGTTATGAATACAAGAGACTCTTGTATGAGCCATCCCTCTGCCATGCTACCCTCTGGACGTGGTCTCTGTCGAACAAACCCTTTTAATGTCTTCATAAAGCACTCTAAGAAGAACATCCATCGACTATGGACAGTTCTTGCTATTGCAACTTTATCTACCACATGAACCAGTAAATGAAGCTGAATATTGAGAATATTTCTGGGAAAGTATTTCTCTACCATACAAACAGCCTCGATAGCATTGAGTTTTGCACTCTCTATGCTATCTCTATTTATCTCTTTAGAAGAGATTCACCATACTAAAGAACTAATTTTATAAATGGTTCTTCGTACATCCTCTGAAAGACAACCTTTTAAGGCTACAAAGAGCACAAACTGTAAAAACTTGTGCCAATCATGAGACTTGAGCCCTCCAAGATCATCGTTTCGTGTGAAAGCAGTCTTTAGACACCTCATGCATCCAGTAGGTGTCCGAAACTCTGAAATGGTTTTCTTCACTTGTTTCTCTTCCATCCTATGAAGCACCCGAGGAGCCCTTGGTAAGGATACTGTTATGTTGGGCTTAGTAATGGCCCACAACTCTCGCATACGACCTCGCTCTTCTAAGTCCTCCCTTTGTGCTTTGCTTTCTGTCTTTCCGATCAAAGTCTTCCAAAGAATATCTCCCACATTCTTAAAAATATGCATCGTGTCTACCAAATGATTGATCAATAATTCACTCCAATAAGGGATTTCATGAAAAATGGACAACCGTTTCATGCTAGCAAATGGAGTTTCTGAATCCCATAGTTATTTCCAATCGCTAGCTTTCATTTGGCATTGGATTTGTCAACCAATTTGTCCTCCACGTAAAACATGTCCATCAGGCAAATATCTATGGTGCCCTTCATAGATAGTTTTATGCAGTGCTTTGGGACAGCATGCTTCAAGTTGTGTTTCCCATAAGGGACAAGCATGGTAACCCAAAATCGATAAACCTGAACATTCACCATAACCAGGCCAATCATGTATCCTCCACATAAGTATGCCTTGCACTAGCATGTCTCCTCTTCTTATAGGTTGAGACATGTCAGGCACAGTAATCGCATCCCATAAAATGCACAGTTCTTCCACAAGTGGTGCAAGATATACATCCATGTTTTTTACCTTATACTTACCTGGTACAATAAGAGCTAATAATAAATGGCCTTTCTTTGTGTCGAGCCATGGTGGGATGTTATAATTGACCAAACATACAGGCCATGTGCTCCATGAAGAGCTGCGTAAACCAAATGGATTTTCTCCATCCATAGCTAGGCCTAGACGAATGGACCGAGGCTTACTAGCAAACTCTGGCCACTTACTATCTATGTGCTTCCAAGCATCAGAGTCAGCAGGCACTCGCATTACACCATCTGTAGACCTGCTCTTTCCATGCCATGACATTAAATCAGCTATAGATTTG
>CM035424.1:50028769-50248769 GCA_020310875.1 Ceratopteris richardii
CTGTTTCTTCTTTCTGCTACCCCATTTTGTTGAGGAGAGTACCTGCAAGTAACTTCTCTCTTTATACCTGCATTCCACAAGTAATCATTGAATTCATTTGAAAAATACTCTCCCCCTCCATCTGACCTTAGTCTCTTCAATTTTTGACCTGTAATCCTTTCTGCATATGCATGATAATGTCTAAATGTATTAAACACTTCTGACTTTTCTTTAATCACATAAATTGTGATCCATCTAGTAGCATCATCAACATATATGACATAATATCTTGAACCATTTATACTAAAGTCCTTTGAAGGACCCCACACATCTGTATGCACTAACTCAAGTCTTTCTGAATACATAAACCCATGCTTGGAATAGGATTGCTTATGAGCCTTACCTAATTGACATGCCTCACATCTGTATGTCATGTGTTGACCTGCAATGTTAGGCAACCCAAGCACTGAATCATTGTTAATCATCTCTTTGATACCTCTTTCATTGAAGTGTCCAAGTCTTTTATGCCAAAGATCCAATTCTGACACCTTCTGCTCTCCATATGTGAACATAGCATGTCCAATATTTCCTTGTACCTTCAATGTGAAGAGCCTTCCTTCTTTCTTTCTTGTAACAACCTGTTTATACCCTTGACTAGTGTCTTAAACATAGACTCCATCATTGGTGAATCTTACCTCATATCCTTTCTCCACAATTTGACCTACACTGATCAAATTCTTTGGAATTGTGGGAACATAAAGAACCTTACTCAGAAGAGTGCTCCCATCTTTAGCTTTGACTGAACCAATTGACTTTACCTTATGCTTTGTATTATCACCTGTCTGAACTGTATGATTAATTGCATTATGATCTAAATCAGTCATCAAAGCAATATTTCCACTTAAATGATTACTACATCCTGAATCAATATAGAACACTCTCATGTCCTCATGTGAGGTCTCATATGTTGCATTCATAATGAGAGTCGAGTCCTCCTTCTGATCTGATGCATAGTTGTAGTAGGTGTTATTATAGGATTGATTTTGGAAGCTTCTTCCTCCACCTCTTCCAAAAGAATTCCTACCACCTCTACCTCTGAAATTTCCTCTCTGAAATCTACCACCTCTTGCTCTTTGATTAAAATTCTGATAATTACCATTATTCTGATTATTGTGCCAACAATCATGAGATAAATGATTGGTCTTACCACATATCCAACAAGCTTTTGCATTATCTTTGTTGTTTCTGCCTCTTCCTCTACTTCTGCCATTTCCTTTTCCTCTTATGAAATTTGCTTGATTTGAAGTACCTTCTTCTTCACCTGATTGTTGCTTCCCTTTGTTAACTTTCTTCTTGTCTTTAGAGTACATTGCATGACCTGCACTCTTATCAACATCTCCTTTGATATCATTCTCAAAAGTTAGCATATGACCTAACAATTGATTCAAATCAGGAGTAAAGTGATCTAATGAAAGTTCTGTAGACAAAATAAAAGGCTTCCACTTCTCATCTCCTCTTAGCCCTGTGAGAATTTGTCTTACCAATTTATCTTCTTCAATGTCTTCATCCACTGCACCTAGAGAATCTGCAATGTCCTTCATCTTTGTCACATAATCAGAGATTGATTGTGAGGTCTTCTTCTTGAAGGTAGTAAATTCTGGCCATAGTGAAGCCTTCCTTGATTTGGTTGTGTTTTGGAAATGCTCTTCCAAAGCATTCCAAATGTCACATGCACTTTCAAGTCCTCTAATGTGAGGAAGTAAATAGTCATTGACTACCATGTAGATTATGCTCCTTGCTTGAGCATCCTTCTTCATCCAATTCTTCAAGTCTGCAAGCTCCTCTCTAGTTGGAACACTAGAGTCTCTAAATTCTGGCTTTTCTTCATCTCCTGTGATGTATCCCATCAGGTCTTTGCTCATAAGATGAGCTTCCATCCTCATTGACCATGCAGGATAGTTTTCCCTATCCAATTTCTCTATCTGTAGAGAATCTCCCATCTTGTGTCCACCTGTGTATTGAAATCTTCAAGCTTTATGAATAATATATGTACCTTTGCTTCAAATTAGAGTCCTTTTGTCTTTCTTGATGTCGTATGATCTCCTCCTCAAGCTTTGCCTTCAAGTTTTCACCTTTTAGTTCTTCAATTGTTGAATTTCTTGAATCTGCAGCAGTCGGGATTCTCCTTTCCTTGATTTTGATGTTTCCTGCTCTGATACCACTGATGGAGAGGATTAATCTCCAAAAGAACAAGTTGATCTTGAATTTAGACCACCTCTATATCAAGATCAACTTTAGACTTCATCAAATTTAGACAACATTCATCAACCTTGTCAGAAAATTGATTACTCTGAAAAATTCAACTTCTCAGAAAAGTCTACTACAGATTAATGACTCATTGACTAATCAATCCTGTAAAGTTTTTGATAAAACTTTGTACAATACTTTGCCTAGAGATCATGCAACCTTTCCAAGTTAAATTTCTCAAAATGATTGAGTACACACTGAGAAATGTGTGAAACACTTTACCTATGTCTGAAACAGCTTCTCTATAATAGCGACTTTGACACCTGCAACTTCTTAGCTACAGTTCTCCCAATGTCGAACCCGTTTGATCAAGATCTTTTAGCCATAGATGGCTTACCTTCCAACTTAGATTTTGAGCCCTCACTTGTGTAAAACTTTACACCACACACTGAGTAATGTTCATTTCTCTGAACATGAAATCTGCGCCAGTTTTGTCGACTCTCAGAACATCATTACATATGAATGTTCCTAAACTAAATTCTCTCAACCTGATTGCAATTAGCCTCTCAAAGTCTAGCCATAGATAGATTAGCTATGGACTTAGATACGTGCAGAAGGATTTCTCAAAAAATTAAACACAGAAGGAGCAGACAACAAAACATCGAGCGCAAGTTTTTCTTGATTTCTCAGAAAATTACAATTGAGTGAAGTTGATGAATTCAACTCACTTCTCATGTGTCTAATGACACTCTCTACTGCTCATTCTTCTCTTCCTATTCTCTATTCTCATTTTATTCTACTTGCCCCGACTTTTCAACAAACATTTATAGGCAAATATATACAAGCTTATGACTAATCAAAAGTATGAGTTAGCTATATTTGAAGTAATGTGCATATGTGTACATAGTTTTAAATTTCTGAATATGTCCTTCCTTCAACCTTCTGAATTTGTTCTCTTCTTGATTCCTTGACTTCATTTCTTCATAAACCTTCAATTGATGATTGTCATGCACCAACACAAGAGCCCTCGACTCATAGTCTCTATCAATGGTCAGGAGTTTCAAGGAGTCATTGTGGATGGTGGTTCTGGCATTAACTTGATGCCTGAACATACATGAAAAAGATTGGACTACATCCTTCAAGACCTGAAAACTTCTCTGTAACACTGGCAGACCAAAGCATAGTAAGGCCTATGGGAGTGGTCCGTGGAATCCCAGTCAAGATACAGGGTACCATCTTTAACTTGGATTTTGTTGTTTTCAAGCTGCCACAGGTAGAAGAAAGTTTCCCCCTGTTAATTGGGAGACCTTGGTTAAGGCATGCCAATGTGTTGCATGACTAGGGCAAGGACACAATGTGGGTAAAGCAAGATTAAAAGAGTTGCAGTAGATAATTTTAGAAGAAGGACCAGACAATCAGAGAAATACCAGCATGATGCAAACAATTGGTATTTGTATGGAAGAAGAATTGTTGGACAAACGAGAGGCAGATCTATTTGAAGAAGCAAATTTATATGAAGAAGAAAACATGTTGGCTTGGCTTCACGCAAAGACACATCTGTCTGCTATGAGATTTTTCCAAACTCAAGTAGAGAGGAAGCATATGAAGAAAAAGAGGTAAAAATTCAAGTAGCTGGATTGGGAGAGCCAGCAAAAGACCACAGAAGGGGAAAGAAATCTCCTTTATACAACCATATAGAGGAAGCTAATTGTGTGGATTGCAACCAAACAGAAGGTTCATAGTTAAAAGGTAAGAATAAGAATATAGAAGAGGATTCATTACCACTTCATGAGATACCTCCAGGATGGATTCAAGAGGAAGAAGTGCAAATAGACATCCAAGATGTTCCTGCTTATGATATCGAAGCTATGTGGGACAATGTAACTAAGGATGCTACTCAGGAAGGACTTACAGATCACATTGTAAATAGGCAGCCAGTAAAGGAGGTTCAATTGGGCAATGAGGATCAGCCGCGTCCCACATGAATAGGGAATCATCCGGAGGTGCTATTAAAGGTAAAATCTTTCATGAAGTCATTTGGAGACATCTTTGCTTGGCACTACAAGGATTTGGAAGGAGTACCACCTAGTTATGGAGAGCACAAAATCCCTCTCATTGAAGGACCAAAACCAGTGAGAGGTAAGAGTTATAGGCTGAACCCTAAATATGTTGAAGCTGTTTATTTGGAGATTCAGAAAATGGAAGATGCAGGAATTATCATCCCTGTAGAGCATTCAAAGTGGCTCTCTCCTATGGTAATTGTTCCAAAGAAAAACACTAACAAGATCAGAATCTGTGTGGACTTTAAAGCATTGAACAAGGTAACTATCCCAGATGGATTTTCAATGCCATTTGTTGAATAGGTCATAGAAGAAGCAGCTGGGCATACTCTTTACAGCTTCATGGATGGATTCAGTGGATATAATCAAATATCCATCCACCCTGAGGATCGAGGGAAGATTGCATTCATTACACCTTAGGAAACTTATGTATATTTAAAGATGCCATTTCGATTGAGAAATGTGCCAGCTACTTTCAATCAAACTGTTAATCTCAATTTTGGACCATTGCTGTTAGAGTCTCTCAGAATTTTCATGGATGATTTTTCATTCTTTTCAGGTACACTTACAGAGACTCCACTGGATTGTTTAGAAAAGCATATGTTTCAATTACAACAAGTTTTTAAGAGGTGCAGAGAAACAAAGTTGAAATTGAACCCAAATAAATGCCATTTTCTGGTGACTGAAGGTACCCTACTGGGACATGTGGTATCCTCCAAAGGTATGGCACCTGACCCAGAAAAAATTATAGCTATATTAAAGTTTCCTAGACCTAAATCTCCAAAAGAAATTCAGAGTTTTCTGGGACATACAAGGTACCACTGGAGGTTTATTAAGATGTATGCAGAAATAGCCCGGCCATTGGCTAGGCTTACAGGAAAGGAAGTACCTTTTAAATGGGAGGAAGAAGAGGAAAAAGCCTATCAAACAATTAGGTCAAGGTTAGTAGCTGCTCCCATTCTGATCACACCTGAGTGGTAAAAAATTTTTCATATACATGTAGATGTCAGTGCATATGTAGTGGGGGCAGTTTTGACCCAACCCAATGAAGAATTTAAAGTGGACAGACCAATTCAATATGCGAGTTGAATTTTGACCAAGGCCGAAAGGAATTATAGCACTAGAGAAAGGGAGGCCTTAGCCATGGTTTTGCCTATCCAAACGTTTCATCATTACTTAGTGGGAGTGAAATTTGTGATTATAACTGATCACCAACCACTCAAATACTTACTCAACAAACCACAAGCGACTGGCAGGATATGGAGGTGGCTATTGTTGTTTCAAGAATTTGATTTTTCTGTAGTCCATAAACCAGGTAAAGAAAATGTTATGGCAGACCACTTATCCAGAATCAACATGATGGATCAAGCAATTGGAGTAAATGATGATTTTCCAGATGCTAATCTGTTTGCAATACAAGCTCAAGGTTGGTATGAGGCCATCAAGAATTTTGTTAAAACAGGATTGTATCCGAAGAAGAAAAGTGTTGTCCAAAGAAAGAGACTGCTAATCAAAAGCAGACCTTTTTCCTTCATTGAAGGAAAATTATATAGATAGGGAAATAATAACAGGATTAGGAAGTGCATGGAAGAAGAAGAAGTGACAGGAATCCTTAGATCTGCACATGAAGGAATAGGTGGTGAGCACCTTACAGGACACATTATCAGTTAGAGGATCCTTGATGCTGGCTTATGGTGGCCTACATTATTCAAAGATGCAGAGGAATGGGGAAAGGCGTATGATGTTTGTCAGAGGTGTGGACCCAAACCAACAAAGCAGAGGCATAGCCCCTTGATTAATTCCACTTCTTGGCAACCATTTGAGAAGTGGGGGCTAGATTTTGTAGGGCCCATCTACCCTCCATCGATTCCAAAAAAAGAGAAGTATCTATTGATTGCCACAGACTATGCTACAAAGTGGGCTGAAGCTATTGCTTCCCCTGATTGCATCGCTCAAACTGTTGCTGATTTCATTTACAGTAGCATCATTTGCAGATTTGGATGTCCACTTGAAATTTGTACAGACCAAGGTACTCATTTTGTGAATAAGGTCCTACAGGAAATTTTCAACAAGTACAAAATTCTACATAGGACCTCTTGTGCCTATTATCCAAGAGCTTATGGACAAGCAGAATCCACCAACATGGTATTAATTGCCATGCTAAGGAAGGAATGTATGTTACAACCCAGTTACTAGGGCATTACTTATAAAGGTACCCTATGGGCATATAGGTTAGCTTACAAAGAGGCTACTGGATATTCTCCATTCCAACTAGTTTATGGGATATTGCCTATTGAACCCTTTGAATTTCTACATGGATCATCAAAAGTATCTTTCATGCAGGGAAAGAAATATTGTGGTGTCTCTCAGAGGCTTGGAGCACTGCATAAAGTGGAGGAGATATGTCTAAATGCAGCAAAAAAAATTGATAGAGACTCAGATGAAGAGGAAGGAGGCACATGATCGGAATCTGTGGAACAACAACATACAACCAGGCATGTTAGTTCTTCTCCATAGACGTCAAGTCCAAACACAAGTCAAAGGAAAATGGCTTCCACACTGGGAAGGACCTTATCGAGTTAAAACAATGTTGAATTGGGGTGCTGTGGAGTTTGAGATGCTAAAAGGAGAAGCCTTGCCACTCGTCAATATATCAAGGCTTAAGGCCTATCATCAACACAATTGAAGAATTATGGAACACCTAGAACTTGCAAAATTTATCTAGGTTGTAAATAGTCTTCTCATGTTAATTTTGCTTAAGTTTTAGTAGTTTTTTTCCATTTTGTATGCTTGTTCTTTGCACTTTTAGCAAATGTATAAACACTTTCATAGTCCTTGGCATAAGCACAATTTTTGGAAATTTTTCAAGCATTTTTTTGAATTTTTCTAGCATTTTTCATCCTTTTCAAGTGTCATTTTCTTGCCAAATTGGAGGAATAAAGGAAGCTCTATGTGGTTTTGAGTGGCCTAGAACTGTAGGGAATTTTTGTAAGAATTTATTGAGATTTTTTTGAATTTTTTTGCAATTTTTTTGGATTTTTTAGGGATTTTTCTCCCATTTTGGATATTTCTAAAAAAAAAGCCCCGATGGATTTTTTTCAGATATTTTCAAAAAAATAATAATATTAATAAATAAATAAATTAATTAATTAATTAAAAAAACACTCTCCCCCCTCTCTCTCTCCTCTCCTCTCTCTCTCTCTCTCTCTCTCTCTCTCTCTCTCTCTCTCTCTCTCTCTCCCCCCCCCGCAAGCTCTCTGTGGTTTTGAGTGAGGAATTTGGCCTAGACT
Source organism: Ceratopteris richardii (assembly GCA_020310875.1). Taxonomy (NCBI): domain Eukaryota; kingdom Viridiplantae; phylum Streptophyta; class Polypodiopsida; order Polypodiales; family Pteridaceae; genus Ceratopteris; species Ceratopteris richardii. The sequence goes on from CM035424.1 coordinate 50,036,346, forward strand.
TGTAGGTAATTTTCTGAGAATTTTTTGAGATTTTTTTTTTTATTTTTTTGCAAATTTTTTCGATTTTTTAGGGATTTTTCTCCCATTTTGGATATTTCCAAAAAAAAAGCCCCCCATAGATTTTTTTTGGATATTTCAAATAATAATAATAATAATAATAAATAAATAAATAAATAAATAAACTCTCCCCCCTCTCTCTCTCTCTCCCTTCTCTCTCTCTCTCTCTTTCTTTCTCTCTCTCTCTCTCTCCCTCTCTCTCTCTTCCCCCCCAACCCCATTTTTTTATTATTATTTTTTATATTATTTTTGATTTTATTTTTTTTAAATCTGTTTTACTGTTCTTTTATTTTAATTTTTATTTTTGAGATTTGTCATGCACGGGCATGAAAAAAAAAGGGACAAGAAATATTTATAAAAAAATAATTTTTTTTAATTTCTAATGGTTCAAACCTTTTGGCTCTGGACCGCGCCTCGCATGGCCATTTTTTTCAAAAGCGGGGTCATTTTCATGTATTTTGGCACCTCTGGATTCATTTTTTGCCTTAAATTTTCCAACATCCCACCTTTTCTCTGACTTTTGGTCCAAACCCACATGTTTTGTACACCTTTTACACGTGTTTTTCATTACACACATGGTCCACATGATCTATTAGCACTTTATTTTACCATATGTTTCATACTTTCCCATATGCACGCTCTGTAGCTCTATTGTTTGATCATTTCGACCCTGTCCAACCCCATAATCCTAATCCCTCACCCTCCCTTTACCCTTTGGCCAGCCCATCCTTACCCCTCCTTGCCCTATCCATCTCAGCCCCCTCAGCCCTCCCTTCCCCCTCCTTTCTACCCTCCCGTTGCCTTCCTTTGCTTTTCCATGCAAAAATTTCCACTTTTGGGTTCTTCTCTGGTGCTTGTTCTCTCCTTCTTCTGGTGGACTTCGTAGCTACTCAGGTGTCCTTTTGAAGATTTTGCAGCACAAGAATCTTGGTGTCATATCTGCTCAGAGTTTTGGTTGTAGCTCTCAGAGACGGAGAGCACATTAGGTGGTGGGCAACTATTGAGCCCATAAAAGTCATATTGGTCAAAGTCAATTGAAGTCAAAGTCAACCATAGTCAAAGTCAACTATAGTCAAAGTCAAAAGGTCAAAGTCAAATCGGTCAAAGTCAAATTGGTCAAAGTCAACATGTTCAAGGTCAAGTTCAACATGGGTGAAGTCAAAGTGTTCAAAGTTGGAGGGTCAAAGTGCACAGGTAGTGCACAATTAATTGTCCACAAAGGGTAAAACTGCAAAAAGTTGGTTGCAGGTTGCAGAGGTATTTCTGTAATTTCTCTAAGGTTCAAAGTGTTTTTAAAGTGTTTTGGAACGTTCAGGTGAACCCTCCCTTATTTGAAGAGTTAAAAGACAAAATGTGAAGGTATGTGAAGCGGCAACGTACGCAGAAGTGAAAGTATGGCCCCCCAATTAAGATTTTTGTTTTAGTCTAAAGTCACTACAAGACAAAACAGGGATTCATTGGCTGCCCACTTGTGGAGACAATCTTGGGACATCAAAGTGAGCACCAAGATACTCTTGGAGTTAGGCGCGTATGTGAATCGACACTCAAATCAAGGCAATGACTATTCTTGGACTAAGCAAGGTGAGCATAGTCGAAGATAAGGAAGAGAGAGATCTAAAAGTGGAGGAGACACACAGTGTGCGACGCAGAGAATTGAAGTGCAAGGTGTGCATGAAGAGTGACTAAGGAAGTGTGCAGAGAGTGCTAAGCTAGTCCCCCAAGGATCCCAAAGTCCCATTGAAGCTATGCGCGTGCCGACAGAAGGTGTCCATCCCTCCCCCTTATTGGAAGCTTGGTGCAAGGTGTGCACAAGTGCAGGCTTGGAGAAGGTGGAGGTCTGGTGCAGAGAAGGCCGACAGCAACAAGACCCTTGGGTATTTGGTATTTTGTGATTGAGCACTCTGTGGGATTTTGCACAGAAGCATTGGATTGTATTTTGCATCTCCATTGTATTTGTCTTCTTATAATCAATCGAGAGAGGCTTCTAGTGTGTATCTTTCTTCTTGTCTTTCCCTTTTCTCCTACAAACACTCAAATCCCTTCTTGTCCAAGAATCCCCCAACAAATTGGGACACTGAGTGGTGCCACAAGGCCTTTATTTTACCCAAAGGCCTAGAATCTTATGCCCTACCTAACCTCATGGTTAGTCTCACAAAGATCATTTATTACCATCAATGGTCATGCATTGATCTTATCTAACTTGGAAGTTTGGATTTCACAAATGCCCAAGTTTTCACAATGCTTCTCCTCATAATGGGGGTCTTATTAGCACCATGGCTAATTTGTGGTCGCTTGAGGGTGGAGTATTGAGTATATCTAACACCTCCTCAATGTCCATCATAGTATGAACTACCTCCTTGGTCCAATACCAAGCTTTGGGAAGTGTCCATGAAGTCTCTCTCTCTCTCTCTCTCTCTAGAGCCATGCTGAAGTTTTCCACTCTATTTTCTTTAGTTATGATTATCTCCATGACCCCTCTTGATCAACTCACACACATCATGATACTGAATTTCTATGTGCTTGTTACATGCATGGGGAACATGATTTTTGGCAATGGCCATGCAACTTTGGTTGTGACACCTTTGCTATGTAGCCTCTTGTCATTGTATACCTATGTGCCATAGGATCCTCATCCACCATGTTGCTTTCTTCTTAATGATCCAAGAGAAAATCCCAAACCCGAAAGAAAATCCATATCTATATCTAGAAATTGATTTGGGCAACTTATGTCTTGGATAATGACCTCATCAATCCATTTATGGTTATTATATAATTTGAATAGGTTAATTCATTTCTAAGTGGGATTTCTTGTAGATTAGTATGTAACCAAATTAAAGCTATCAATGCTTCAAGTTCCAACTTCCATTTTGAAGCTCAAATGATTCGAATTGCAACTTTTTTATCTTGATTGCCAACCCTAGCATGAACTTTTTTTGTCTGATTTTGTTTTTAATGAATTTGATGATTGTTTTGACATACTTCATGTCAACAGAGCTTGTGTATTGTCTTGTTTATAGGAGGCAGTCCATGAAGTCCACTAGGCCGATGGTAGCTACCATGCTTAGCCATTTAAAGAAAGGCAAATATCTCCATGAAGTACTTATAGAAGATTTATACACTTCTCCTAGTATCAAGTTGACCTAGTACTCCATGAAGTTTCTCTCTCTAGAGCCTTCTTGAAGTTCTCCAATCTATTTCTTCAGCTGCATAATAGATTATCTCCATGACCCATCTTGATCAACTCACACATATAGTGATATTGAATTTCTATGTGCTTCGTACATGCATGGGAAACATGATTTTTTGCAATGGCCATGCGAATTTGGTTGTCACACTTTTGCTATGTAGCCTCTTGTCTTTGTATCCCTATGTGCCATAGGATCCTCCTCCACCATGTTGCTTCACATGCTGCTTTGTACTCAACTTTAGTAGAAGATAATGCTACAGTGAGTTGCTTCTTGATAATCCAAGAGAAAATCCCAAACCCCAATGAAAAACAATATCTAGAAATTGATTTTGGCAACTTATGTCTTGGATAATGACCACATCGGTCCATTTATGACTATTATATAGTTTGAATAGTTTAACTCATTTCTAAGTGGGAGTTTTCATAGATTAGTATGTAACCAAGTTAAAGCTATCAATTCTTCAACTTGCAACTTCCATTTTGAAGCTCAAATGATTATAGTTGCAATTTTTTTATCATGATTTCCAACAGTAGCATAAAATTTTTTGTCTGATTTTGTTTGTAATGAATTTGATGATTGGTTTGAATTTATGTCATCGGAGCTTGTGTATTGTCTTGTTTATAGGAGGCAGTCCACTAAGTCCACTAGGCCGATGGTGGCTACCATGCTTAGCCATTTAAACAAAGGCAAATGTCTCCATAAACTATTTATACACTTCTTCAAATATCAAGTTGACCTAGTACGTTGAGTGTTGGCATACAAAGCAATAAAGGAGTCATGCACAATACGGCAACAAGGCCAGATCATTTTTTCCCATAGATTATGTACAACCCAAGTGATTTTAATCACTACACAAACATTGTAAATCCCGTTTTTGGTAGATTAGACTCCATTTTGTGCAAGCCGAGGAGTCCTCGAGCTTGAGGAGTATTAGAAGTACCATCGTACCAAATTTCATAATTTTTAGACTTCGTTTGAGCCCTCAAATAAGCCCTGGAACCTAATTTTTAACTAGGCCGGACACTAGGTCTGGACAGGGCCAAAAGCTAGTCAAAAACTATAAAAAGAGCTAGAGAGCTCATTTTTGAGGTTAGATTGTAATTGAAACGAACCTGTAAGAGCTTTTGAAAGTATTCTAAAGAACTCCATTGATTCTCTCTCTTTGTCTCGCCGTGTGTGCGCGTGTGTGTATGTGTGTGCATGCTTGTGTGCTTCTCACTCACGCACTTGTGCCGTCACTTGCTCGAGGTCTTCATACCATCCTCACGTCTTCCCGGATTGACATTAAAGGAGGTGCTACTCATCACTGAGCTACACCAAATTTTGGCTCCGTTGCCGGGGATCGAGCTTTGAGGACGAGCGTGTGATGGTAAGACGTAGAGTTGACGCGTTGGAGTTGTAGGTATTTTCTTCACTCTCATCGATTTTCTTTTACTTTCTTCACCATCATCATCATCACCATCTCCCACGTCCATCTCCATCATCGCGAAAATTTCAGTTTTTTGACTATATCCCCACCTCCACCCCATTTCCCTCATTTCACTTGTGAGAGAGAGCGAGAGAGCGAACTTGCATGTGCTGTTTTTGCATGTTTTCTGAGCTATTTTGCAGGTTTTTTGCTGTACCATCATCCCCAGCAGTGTGCGCAGGTATGACAGGCTCTGCAGAGGTCCCGGGACGACAGCCTCTGTCTATCGCAACAGACAGAAAATCTTAACATTTTGTGAATGCATGTTTATCATTGTAACCTACACCTTGAGGGCACTCTAGATCACTAGAAGTTTTTCAAAAATTTGCATTTTTTCAGTCTATCGCGACAGACACTGTCTATCGCGACAGACACTATCTATCGCGACAGATACTGTCTATCGCGACAGACAGAAATCCGCGACAGATACCGTCTATCGCGACAGACACCGTCTATCGCGACATACCGAATTTCACGACAGATACCGTCTATCGCGACAGACACCGTCTATCGCGACAGACAGAAATCCGCGACAGATACCGTCTATCGCGACAGACCGAATTTCACGACAGATACCGTCTATCGCGACAGACACCGTCTATCGCGACAGACAGAAATCCGCGACAGATACCGTCTATCGCGACAGACACCGTCTATCGCGACAGACACCGTCTATCGCGACAGACCGAATTTCACGACAGATACCGTCTATCGCGACAGACACCGTCTATCGCGACAGACCGAATTTCACGACAGATACCGTCTATCGCGACAGACACCGTCTATCGCGACAGACAGAAATCCGCGACAGATACCGTCTATCGCGACAGACACCGTCTATCGCGACAGACCGAATTTCACGACAGACAGCGTCTATCGCGACAGACACCGTCTATCGCGACAGACAGAAATCCGCGACAGACACCGTCTATCGCGACAGACAGAAATCCACGATAGACACTGTCTATCGCGACAGACACCATCTATCGCGACAGACAGCCCCCTCGATAGATTGTGTCTATCGCGACAGACACCGTCTATCGCGATAGACAGGCATTTTCGGCAAAAAATTAAGGAGTGAATTCTTGGAAATTTAGGCTAAATTTTGGGCATATTTGCACTTTCATGTACTCATCTACTTACAAAGGCCTTAGAAAATGCATTAAAACCCCCGAAAGGTTCTGTTTGTCTAGTTAACCCCCTAAACCCTGAACGGTCATAACTTTTTCATACGAAATCCATTTTCTGAGCTCTAGGGCTTGTCGGAAAGCTCGCGTTGGTTTTTATAAGAATAACGCGTTGATTTTCAGATAGGATATTTGGAAGTTGACACACTGAGGGGTAGGAACACCAAGGGAGCTCTAGAGTAAATTTCTAACAATGCAAAAGGGGGAACAAGGGTCATTAAAAAAAGTGTCTGAAATAAATTGTCTGTCAATTGAAAGGTCTACTTGGAGCTAATCTTGGGATTTATGCAGGCCTATTGAGAAGCAATTGAGAGTATCCAAGCAAGGGTGTGGCACACGCTTGAGAATCAACTTCTCGAGCACTAAAGAGCAAGGTTCGGCAAGAAAGGTCGGAATATTCTCAACTCCTCTTCGTCAATTCCTAGCCTAGGCTAAGAGCGATTAGAAGTAGGAGTAAGTCAGGGCGACGATAGGCCACTATCAAGTTGAAGACTACCTAAAAACTCAAGTTCAAGCTAAAAACTTAATCTCTGTACTGTCGACAACATAAAGGAAAGAACCTAACGTGGAACGATCAACCTGAAAGTACGAAGAACATTCAAGCATTCCTGACGACGTAATAGCAGACAAGATTTTAAACACGAGGAATAACTAAAAAGAATCAAGTGACTGGTACCAATTGATCGGCAACGAGGTTGTACTCTGGGCAAAAATTTGGGCTAATCAGTTAGGCATATGAACCTTAGATCAGGACGACACCTAGTAAGAGAGAGACAAAGCCTTAGGTCTTCAGAGGCTAGTGTCAACCACACTACTAGGTCCTGGGCCCAGCAGTTGAGCCACCACTCGAACTACCCTCGCTCTGAGACCAGTGAGTCAGAGATGTCTCAAGGCATGGACAAACCTACGGGAAGTTCAGGAGTGCCCTACTTGTACAGGGTAGAAGGCCCTTACAAAACACAGTTGGAGTACCTGAGGACCAACCGATTAGGTGCTAGCATCTATGAGGACGGCTTAGGAAGATCTGTGGTCCAGATTAAAAACCCTGATCAATCCATTGGACTAGAACACCCAGCTGTCAAGTTTGAAAATGGTGCATACCTGGACAAAGAAGGAACTATATATGTAGTCACTAGTCATCCTGATAGGACAGATGACTTTGGGAATGTAATCTCAGAAGCGGACTTAGGTGACCTGGAACAAGGGAACATGGGTGCGGAACCTAGAACCCCTCGAGGTAAATCAGTTCTCACTAGGATTATCACGCCTGAGTGGATCCCCCAAGATAACAAGTGCATAGATTTGCTTCTCAATCGAGAAACGGACGAAGCCTTCTGGAGGTATAAACCGGATCACCCAACTGACATAGGAACAATCATGATCTATGAGTTTAAGGATCCAGATAGCCCAGGTAGAGTGACCTACTTAGACCACACGTCAGAGAGGATTTTTGTGGTGACAGAAAATGATAGGCATGCTTACACTTGGAAGGGCGAATTCATTTTCCCCCAACCAAGATCAAATGTAGCCTATGGTCACCCTGGAGCTGGAACATCCCAGGCTCATGGTATGCAAAGAGACAGAAGTAAAGATAGACCAGAGGTAAGTTTTGCCAATCCAGTGGGCAGAGAAAGAACGAGAACGGAGACGAATAGGGTAGAACCTGAGATGCATAGAGCCCACAGGAACCAAAGAAATGTAGATGGATTCCCTCTGCTGAGGCCTAGAGAGCACACAAGAACTTTGAGACCCACCCAGCTAGTTAAGTCCATGAAGAATTACTTTGACGGCACAGGAGATCCCTATGATCATGTGGCAGAGTTCAAGCAAGTCTTGAGAGCTGAACAAGTGGAGGATCTGTTCACGCAGTACAATGCCTTCGGTCTAACCCTTAGGAACACAGCACTTACGTGGTTTCAGCCATTAGATGAACGCCAGTTCAGGAGCATAGATCAACTCCTAGAGGCATTCATTATAGAGTTCTCTAAGAGCGGCATAAGACACAACACCTCCTCACTGATTCACAGCTTCAAGCAAACCCCTCAAGAGACTGTGAGACTTGCAGGAAGAAGATTTAGACAATATCTTGAAAGGTGCCCTATTTCGGAGCTACCCACATCTGCTAAACAAGTAGCCTTATTTCTTGACGGATTGCTGAGCCCAAAATTGAGATCCTATGTGTATCTGAAAGACCCTAGGACTATAGAAGAATGTGTACGTATGTGCATTGACATTGAAGATAACCTAGGAGAAGAGCTAGAGTTGTCCAAAATTTACAAAGATTCAGATAGTGCATCTAGTCAATCTTCCACACAAGCCACATCAATTGAAGAACTTGCCGAAAAAGTAGCTCAGAAACTAGGTGTAACTAGCAAACAAATCCCAAGGTTTGCCCCTGTGAAAAGGTGCTATACATGCGGTGGTGACCACATGGCGAACGTCTGTCCCATTATGGCTCAACCCCAAGTAAACCCTAGTAGCCAGTACTGCACCATAGAACGGAGATACACCAATCACACCGCACAAGACTGCCCATACAACAAGCAGGCAGTTAGGCAACCCTATCCGCAACCCTACCAACAAGGCAGATACCAGAACCAAAATCCACCACCACAATATGCTAGACCCCAACAAACCTACCAACCACAGTATCAGGCCCAACAAAGGCCTCAGCCTGTGCTAGCACAACAACCCCCTGCCCCAGCTAATGTGATTCCGGTAAAGTATACGGCTGCAGAAGAGAACCTGAATAGAGCTATAGTCCCTGTAACATCCTTGATCTCTGAAAATGACCCAAGTGACCATAGCTTTGATTCTACCCATGTGGATAGCCCCCAGGCTTACTACATGCAATCCCCAGAACATGGAGAGTCCTACTATGGTGAAGAGTCGAACGAACCTAGTTGGGAGTCAGATTACACGAACATCATGTATACAAACCCCAACCCTAGACCTCAACCTAGGCAAGTACGACCACCATTTCCTAGAGGACCGTGCTACAGATGCCAAGGAGATCACCTCATTCGTGATTGTCCCTTGCCTCCACCTACGCAAACCCAGTCGGTGACGATCCAAGGCTTCTGCCAAGATTGCGGAAAAGAGCATCTCTTACGAGATTGCCCAAAGAACCCCAATAGCATGCCAAAAATCACCCCTATCAACGTTGTTGGGTTAGTGGTAGACTCCTCAGGAAGCGTCACTTCCACTGCACCAGTACAGGTAGTCACTAGGGCTCAGGCATTGCAGCAAAACCAAGGGGTAGGCCAGGAAAAGAGCCTAGATGCTAGCGATACTGAGAGCCAAAATAAAAAGAGAACAAGAGCTTGGAAAGATAGCCGCGAACGCATGAAAAGGCAATGGGCAAAGAAGATGAGTGAACTTGAGGAAAGTCTACGAGAAACCAAGGCTAAAATCATAGAGATCACGTCTCAACCGCACTCTCACACATTCCCACCGCTACCATCCCCATCACCCTCCATCCCTTCACCCTCTAAGACAGCCCACGCAACCCACCCACCACCCCAAACAGGATCAGTATTAGCTGATCCCACTCCCGAAGACATAGACATGATGCTTAAGGCATATCAGGCCAGAATCCAAGAAGGGCCAAACGTCACGGATCATGACAAGTGCTATCCTAGAGCTGACCTAGAGATAGAAAGAACCAAACTATGCGCGAAAATGGTCGCATTGGCTCAGACTATGTTTGAAGCCAGTCGCCTTTTCAATTACTCAGGCTCAGCCAAAACGCAATTACACTTGGATGGATTCCTAGAGAAGTTAGAGAGGATAATTGCAAGATCTGACAAGAAAAAAATCAAGACCAAGAAAAAGCAAGCAAAAACAGGAATCATTCCCAATCAGAAGTGTATGTGGCCAATGCCCCTAAACCGGACAACTTCCCCTCCTTAGAAAGAATAGAGAGGCCAATAGCACAGCCAGAAAAGGAACCTACCCCTCAAAGAAAGGAAAGGGCAAGAGAACGGATAAGCCAGCCTCTTCAGAAAGCCCATGTGCCTCCTCAAGGAGCCTATCTTCCTCCCCAAAGGTCACAGGAGCCCCCCTCGAAAGCATATGTACCTCCACAGGTAACCCACATTCCTTCCCAGAGAGCGTATGAGCCTGTTCGGAAAAGTAATAGAATAAGTAATCCTCCCCAAGAAGCTTGTGCTCCAGCCATTTGCGAGAACGAGGAGAGAGTCAACAATAGAATCAGCCCTCCTTCACAGGTTGCTTATGCGCCCAATTCTACGGAGCCAGACACTTCTTCTTCTATGAATCGGTTTGCCCCAGACTTCCTACGAGAGATTCAAGAAGACAAATGGGATAACGAAAGCGAGGTCGCCCCTCCTTTTGAACTTGTGGACGATGCACACGACCAATTCCCACAAGACATCCCATCTATTTACGGGGAGCATGAGAGTGTTCAGTCTCACGAGAGATTGGACTTTGAGTCTAATTCCATACAGGAGCTACCCCACTTCACAGGCCCATGGGAAGCAAAGTCCACATGTATGAGAGCACCCACAGTCATGGTAAGGAACGACGACTCAGTCATACCGAGGAACACGGAGGTAGTAACGAACACCAAGGTGCAACGCGATCTCACTTTGGAAGAGCTGTCTGAGGATAGACCAAACGCGCGGAAATATGTAGCTAGTCAAGTAACTGAAACTGCAAAACCTCGTTCCCGGGTAGGATCCCATAGGACAGTACCGGAAATTCCCTTGGATAAGATAGGAGATATGTGTGAAGGTGAAGAAGGGAACACCTACCTTCCCATCACCTATCAGGACTACACCACGAAGGCAATTTTGGACTCAGGTGCAGGAGTTGCAATTGCCACCACCTCCTTATGGAAGCGTTGGGGCAAGCCAGCACTCAGGCCGACGAGAATGAAATTGCAGATGGCCGATGGCCACATAGAGAGACCCCTAGGATTGCTAGAAGGAATAACTCTCACCACTTGTGGTGTCGAGTTCGAACATAGTTTTGCTATCTGTGACTTCAGTAAAAATCATGCCTATGAGATGATTTTGGGAAGGCCATTTATGCGACAATTGCAAGTGGTACAGGATTGGGGAACCAACTCCTTGTATTTGCAACACTTGGGTGTTACGACCAAAGTCAATCTCAAAGATTATTCTCACAGAGATGTCCCTCCTATCCAATGGAATCCCATCCATAGAGCCAAAGATGATACAGAATCGGTGCATTCCATAGGGTCTGGATCCTCATGGATGCATGAAGATACTCACTTATGGATGTGCAAGGTAGCAGTAGAAGAAGAGAAGAGAGAGAAAGCCAGAGAGGTAGGTGCGAAAGAAACCCATAGATCAATCCAAGACCCAGCCTATGCACCTGTAGTTTTTCCAGACGAGGAATTTGAACCCCATGGCTGGGCAGAAATTTTAGCAACAATGGACGTAGCCATCAATGAAGAACAATGGACACCTCACTGTGATGAGGATGGCTATGACATTTCAGTCTTCTCCATAGAGCCAATCATGGGAGAGGCAGTTTTAGAAGAATGCGAACCTAGCCCTGATGCATTTGAGAATGCAAGTGACTCCGATCTAGAGTCAATCATTATGGACCCACCATTTGCATCAGATGAAGAATACTTCCATGAAATAGAATTTCAACCCCAGAGGCATGGAGAGGTTACAAATGATGTAAGATTAGCAACGCATATGACCCCTAAGGAAGAAGGAAAGAAACGAAAGAAGAGAGAAGCCTTACCAGAAGAGGAAGAATCTTTGTTTGAGGTCCCAGAAAATTTTAAGAAGTATGAGATAGATGACAGGAGAGTCATGATAAGAATGCCTAAACGAGAGGCACAATCAGGAGAGGCTTATGATAACAAAGAAACCACTAAGAAAATAGTAGTGGCCATAGAAGAAGGAGAGGAGAGATGCACGTATATAGGCCATGACCTGACAGAAGAAGAAGAGTACGAATTGATTACCTTGCTAAGAGAATACAGAGATGTATTCGCTTGGAGTTACAAGGATTTGAAAGGTGTTGACCCCGACATATGCTCACACACCATCCCCATGACCTCAGATGCCAAACCCTCTAAGCAAAAGCCTTATACATATAACGATAACTATGCTGCTAAGATCAAGGAAGAGATAGATAGACTGATCGAAGCTGGATTTATCTATGAAATTGAGCACACTGAATGGGTATCCCCCATCGTAGTGGTGCCCAAGAAGAATGGCAAACTGCGTGTGTGCATTAACTTGAAAAAGGTTAATGCAGCCACAATTCGAGATAATTATCCGCTTCCCATAACAGAACATCTCCTAGAACGAGTGGCAGGCAAGGAAGTGTACAGCTTCCTTGATGGATTTTCGGGCTACAATCAAGTAGCCATAGCTCCAGAGGATCAGCATAAGACAGCCTTTGCCACAGAATGGGGCATTTTTGCTTTTAGAGTAATGCCATTTGGGCTTACCAATGCACCAGCCACCTTCCAGAGGCTGATGTGCCATGTGTTTAAGGAGTTCCTGAGGAAGAGTTTAGAAGTCTACGTTGACGATCTCTGTGCTCATTCCAATGTTAGACAAACCCATATTCCTGAACTCAAACGAATCTTTGACAAATGTAGAGAATATCAAGTCTGCCTGAACCCCGAAAAGTGTGTTTTTATGGTCAGGCAAGGCAAGATCCTAGGACATATAGTGTCAAAGAATGGCATATCTACTGACGAAGAAAAAGTGAGAGCCATAGCGGAGTTACCTAGGCCAAAGAATGTCAAGGAAGTACAAGCTTTCATGGGGCATTGCGGTTATTATCGACGATTTATACACATGTATGCTGTCATTGCAAAGCCCATGTACGGACTTCTGACAAACTTTGAATGGACGGATGAATGCGAAAATTCCTTCCAAGAGCTTAAACGAAGATTATGTTCAGCACCAATCTTGACCACACCAGATTGGAGTAAGCCATTCCATGTTCATGTGGATGCATCCAATTATGCCATTGGATGTGTGCTCGCACAACCTACTGGTGAAGGTAATATGGATCTTCCAATTGCCTATGCCAGTAGACAATTGAATGCGGCTGAACGGAATTACACCACTACAGAGCGCGAAGGATTAGGCATGGTATATGCAGTTAAAAAATTTAGACACTATTTGCTTGCAAATAAGTTTAAATTTTTTACTGATCATCAGGCGTTGTTATATCTTGTAAACAAGCCATGCAATACAGGAAGATTAGTGAGATGGTTTCTCTTGCTAATGGAATACGATTTTGAGGTTGTGGTAAGGAAAGGTAGGACTCATTTGAGAGCCGATCATCTCTCTAGGCTCACATCGGGAGAAGCCCCATAAGGAGTGTCAGATGACCTTCCGGATGCTTACTTGTTTAATTTGGAAGTGGTGCCGCAGTGGGCCAAGCCATTGGTACCAGTATTGACATACGGGCCTAACCATCCTGTGGTAAACACACGGAACAGAGAGGTTGTAAAAGCCCAAAAATACCACATCATGGCAGGAAGCATGTACAAGCACACAGATCAAGGGATCTTGGCTTGTTGCGTAGAAGAGGATGAGTACGCTAAATGGTTGCAATTAGCACATGTAGGTGCACTAGAGCAACACCATTCAAAACAACGAACTTTACAGACTCTAAAGAGATTCGGAGTGCACTGGCCAACCATGGAAGCGGATGTCCAAAAGTTGTGCAAGGAATGCCCAATCTGTTGCACTAAACCACCTGTGGAACATGCCACTCTCTATCAAATATCTATTGTGCCAGATTGGAGTGAACCTCTAGTATCATTCTTGCGGACAAACACATTCCCCCCAGACATGACTCTAGCTAGGAAAAGGAGTTTAGAACAAGAAGCCCTGGATTATTCACTCATAGGTGATAATCTATATAAGCGCGGTAAAGATGGTTACCTGAGATTATGTGTCCATGAAAGTGAGTATCTTAAGATCTTAGAAACTGCTCACCAAGGTGTAGCAGGAGGACACTTTGGACCAGATCGGGTAATCAAGGCAATACTATTTGCGGGCTTTTGGTGGCCTACACTTCACATGGATGCTCATACCTATGTGAAACGGTGTGATATCTGTCAAAGGACTCAGTATCCTATACGCAAAGATGAGATGCCACTGAAACCTATGATGGGTGGACGTGCATTCTCTAAGTGGGGAATAGACTTCGTAGGTCCTATTAATCCCCCAGCTAAGGGTTCTCATGCGGAATACATCATTGTGGCAACAGATTATCTCACCAAGTGGGTAGAGGTAAAAGCTACAACCAAGAACGATGCTCAAACAACTGCCAATTCTTGTTTGAGAATGTATTCACGAGATATGGGCTACCTATAGAGCTTGTAAGCGATAGAGGCACTCATTTCTTGAACGAAGTGATTGAAAATCTACTCCAAGAATTCTTGGTAATACACAAGAAGTCTGCCCCTTATCACCCTCAAGCTAATGGACAAGCTGAGAGCACTAATAAGATTTTATGCAATGTATTGACGAAACTAGTGAACACTAGACGCTCTGATTGGGACAAACAGCTACACCATGTTGTTTGGGCATACCGAGTTGCCTATAAAACGGTACTCCAAGCCACCCCCTTCCAGATGGTTTTCGGCCAAAACGTTGTGCTACCCTTGGACTTCTTGATCCCTACATTGAAAGTAGCACAAGAGCACGAATGGACAGGTCATGAGCTCTCCTCTAGGATCTTTGACCTTGAACGATTAGGGGAAACAAGACTGAGAGCCGCTGCAGGAATATATGCAGCCAAGAAGAGACAGAAGGCATATTTTGATGCCCATGTGAAGGATAAGGGCTTGAAAACAGGAGATCTAGTTTTAGTCTATACACTGAAACAACATGCAAGGAAGCTAGAGAAGAGAGGCTACGGACCTATGATCATCAATAGGATCTCCACAAGTGGAGCAGTACAATTGGCCACATTAGAGGGTGATGTTCTCCCAAATTATATTAGCGGTTGCAGAGTCAAGTTGTATCAGGAACCCCTCACGGAGGAAATGCTCAGTCGACTCAACACTGCTAAGAAACGCAAAGAGGAAGAAAAGCGAGTTCGAGAAGAAGCTCAAGCTGAAGCTTTGGAACGCATCAGAAGGATGAAATTACGAAGGCAAGGTAGAGATCAGCCTGGAGCGAATGACTATGCAGACCAAGGATTTCCTATGGCCATGTGTGAAGTCGCAGGAACAAGCTCGCATAGGATAATTGATAGACGTCCTTTCGTAACCTTAGATATAGGACAAGGAAAGAGTGCAAGGACCGTAAGAGCCTTGATTGACTCAGGTGCAGCCACTAGTGCTGTTAAATTGTCTTACTGCCAAGAATTACAATTGACTGTCAATCCTGTGGAAGCATATCTTATAGGATTGGGAGGAGTGGAAACCCCTTGCATGGGCGAGGCGGAACTTCCCCTTTACATTCATGATGAGGCAATGACAGTTAAAGTACTGGTGTGTCAAGATGAGGATCTCATTGAACCTCTAGTCTTGGGTCAAGATTGGATCTATGACCAAGCAATTAACTTAAACCTAAGAAGTGGACTTCTCCAGGTTTGGGTCAATCATAGTCGAGTTACAGTAGAATTAGACAATGGAGCACTCAAGGAACTAGGAAAGGCACAGACTCCTGGTCCTTCCAGGGGTACACATGAAGATGACCATGCTGTTCTTGTTCAAAACCCTGTGTTGCAGAGGAATGATATTTGCAAAAAAGGAGTCAGGGATGCAACGGAACTCCCTTCTTTTCCAAAGGCCAGAAGGAGGCAGCAACCAAAGGCGGATCACAAGCAGAAGAAGCCGAGTACTACCTATGTCCGAGATCAAAAGTACCTGCGCAGCAGAATGTCCCATAAAATAAACCAGGTGTGGGTGCGGAAAGGCGAACGACCGGGTGCACCACCGTCAACTACACGGGCAAAGCCTCTTATTAGTAACCAACAACACGACGCTAATAAGAAGTCTGTCAGAAATTCTTCTGCTAAAGTAAAATCTATTTGGGTGCCCAAGAAGTCGATGAAGGCAAGCCCACAATCTAGACAAATTTGGGTGCCTAAGGCTTGCTTGAGGGCACAAGTAGTTACGCCAAGGCCACAACCTATGCAGCATAACCCATCTACGAGTACAACCAGTATTCCCTCGTGCTCAACACTTAGGAACACACCAAGACCCATGAGCATGCATGTAATCACTTATAAGTGGGTCCCTAAAAGGCCCCATTCCCAAACAGCGACACCGACACAGCTCTCTGGAGTCTCTACGAAACCGAAAGCAAAACCCATCCACTGCATTTGGCAGTCTAAGATCTGTGATAAACCCCCCGACCCCGATTTGTAAATTCACCCCACTTACTAACGGCATTAGTCTCCTAGGAATACACAAACGTTAACTACACTCACTGTCTTCGTGCACTTACTAACCACTAACTCACCATATACCTCATGTTAATGTTGTAACGGGGACAGCAACGGATTTAGTCTGTCCATTACGATGTTAACACATCCTCAGAAAAGGATGCTCTCGTTCCCAACAACATAAAGGACAGGAAAGTAGTGAAGCTGAAAGACATGGCAGCCCTCACCCCAAATGTGTCCATCCCTCTCCGCATGTGCATGCAACATTTCGCCTTCCCCGGTCAAGACCGATTCACGCAACCACACAAGAAGATCTGGTTTGCTCTCTACTTGGCGGAAGCAGGTGCGCTACCTATTAAGCTACCAGTGTGGATTATAGATCAGTTGTATGAAGCGAACAAACGGGCTTCTAGGAAATTAGTGATGAACGGATGCTGTGCACTCACACGCATCATTTACCGATGCTTGGCATATGATGTCCCCATTGAGCGTGCCTTAACTTGGGCACAATTACAAATGTTTAAAAGGCTCAAGACATCCACACATCAGTCCAAGCGCATGAGGGGCGCGATTCCGTGTGTCCAGACAAGGGAAGTCCTGACTACTCCTGAGGCATCACCATTAAGAGAGGGCACTGTACCTCCTTTTACCATTAGGATACCCAGGTCGGAATCTGACACTACGACACAACCCACCCCATCGGCTCCTCCGGTTACACCTGAATTCGAGTTTGCTGCCACTGGAGAGGCTGAAGGACTGGACCCCCAGGATTTCGAAGCATTCCTACAAAGCACACAATTCTCTGATGTGGAGTTTTATTCAGAGGCAGAGGAGCAGGGCACATCCTCACGGAGAAGAAGAAAGTCTACAGACGGTAGACATGTCCATTGGAGTGACGCTCAGCAAAGCCAACAACACGGACACCCGGAAGAAGAAGAAGCATATGAAGAAGAGACCACTGAAGCCCCAGCATATACAGCAGAACTCCGAAGGCTGTATCAGATTATGGAAAGAGTGCGATCGCAGCAGTTACTCACTGAACAGAGCAGCAGAGTACTTATGACTCAGTTGTTGGAAGAAGCGGGAGTTGACTCAGAGTACAGGGAAGGTCTCTTATTGATGGCAGAAACATATGGAGTTGTAGAAGCTGTGCGCACTGCCATTCAGAGGCCTTCAGTTCAATATGACCCACGAAGGTTCCAGACACGACCTCGCTCAGGTAAAAATATCCAAATTCCCGTTACAGTTGCAGAAGAGCCCACTACTATACCAACCTCCCAAACAGCTAGTCAACAGCACCCCGCCACCCATGAGGAGTCCACCGAACCACTACCATCCACTCCCCCACCATCACCTCCTAGAAGAGAAACAGTGGAAACCACATCGACTGCTCAACCCACCGACCCCACCTTCACCTTCCGTACTCCGATCTCCAGTGCCACCCTATTCTCTACCACTGATAACCCGGTCTTTGACGCAAACCCCATCACTACACCACCCACCGAAACCATTCCCGAGCCTGCCCTAGGACAACCATCCCCAATGCCTTCAGCCACCGGTCATCCTGACCCCAGATCCACATTCATGGGCTTCCCTGCTACCACGCAACCCTTTCAGCCCTCCTCAAATTTACGACCCCAACCCCCGATATCCCTCTCTCCATTTCTACAATCCCTCCAGGACATCTTTGCTAGGGCTTTTCAACCAGGCCCTCAACCATTCCCTGTCTTTTCAGCTCCCCACCCCACGTCACATCTATTCACCACTTCCACACACACACCACCTACCATACCAATATATATGGCAGGCCCCACACTAACACCCACTCCTGAAGGTATGGACATTTCACCACCCACGGCACCTCCACCCACGGTTTCACCTCCTCCCATTCCCCCTCCACCAATTTCACCCACACACACAACTTTCGTAGACACATCATTCACTGTCTCCCTTCCCCAATTCCCTTCCCATGCATCTTCCACAGTAAACACCCCCCACTCATCTATAGGTAATGCATTGGACACCATGTTGGCTTGTATATCAAATTTAAGAACAGATTACATTCAGCTCCAGCAACAAAACGCACGCCTGCAAGAGCACTCAGCGACACTACAGCTCCGCCTTGCGGTACTAGAAGAGGAGAATGCTCGCCTCCACACACAGTTCCAAACCCTCCAAGACGCCCATAATATATTGGAAGTACAGCTACAGAACGTAGATCAGGAAGCAGTGCAGGTGGTAGAAAGTCACCTACGGACACAACTGGAACGCAACTCAAAACTTCAGCGAAATATGGCGCTACTTAAACGCCATCTTGCGGCTGCTCAGGAAGAGAACAGACGTCTGCAAATACAAAATCAAGAGAACCTGGAGGCAGCTATTGAGAGCACACCGGGGGCACCCATCAGCCCATCCAAGTTTCAAGCAGTGACCCCCGATAATATCAAGATTATATTGGAAGATTATGCCATGCTACTCGAAGCACATGATAAGCTATCGGAGGAGCTAGGACAACTGAAGCAGGAACACCAACAAGGCCCAACAGCTGCCCCTCCAACCACCCCCTCTGCAGCTTCGCTTCCCTCCGACGCAGAGGCCATAAAAGATCTCCAGCAACAGGTAACTGAATTGCAGACACGCCTACTACAATATGAGAGGCCATCTTCCCCTCCGGAGGCTCCCACGGACGAAGAAGTTGTGCAAATTCCTGTGGAACAAACGTTTGATGAAGAATATGATCCGCAACCATTCCCAGGAGGCCAACAAACAGAAGAAGCGCAGGACACGTTCGAGGCACCACGGCCGCCATGGTTACGACAAGTGGAGGAAATAGGGACCTCGCATGAAGAGCGCACCGTAGTGCAAAATCAGGCTATGAGGGTCATAAAGGAGACTGTTTTACAATCAGATTACTTCAAGAACTTGTCATCGAGACGCCTGATTCTCTCATCGGAACTCCAGTACAGGCCATATTATATTATCTTGGCTGATTATAATGCAGAAATACAAAGAGTCACGGGTCAGATTCCTACTTTTGAGACCCAATTTCAACCCGAAGACCTTCCTCCAGAGGTGCGAAAAGGCAAGATTCGTCAAGCAACATGGCGGCAGAAACTTTTAGAGACTTATCCAGAAATGCTACGCACATGGAACAACGCGCCGTTGCACCTCCTGTACAACCCATGCTACGGTCCAGTCCCCCGCCGCAGGTCGTGGAAGGCATTTAATATCAAGGTACAGAACAATGCGCAATGCAAGGAATGGCTGAACTACCCGTACATAGCGCCACCACAAGGACCACCATCGGTAGCATATATGATGGGGACCATTCGCCACTGGATGCCGCGCTTGAAGCCCATGCAAGATGTAGCAGCGCAAATGATGCTTAAAATCTTAGATATGATGCAAGTGGTGCTGAAGACCTTTAGAAATGCAGCCGCACCACAGGTACGCCTTCCGGGGTTTAGCAATGGAAATTACGACTTGGTGTATGACATGAGCACCACCCCCAGTATCCGTGTGGCTTACGCTTGGCATGCACGCATCAAATACCTCCCCGCCTGCTACAAACAGACCTTCGAAGAAATGTTCAGATCAGGGTTCTGGGAGCACCACTCAGAGATTTTCGCGCCAAAGCCGACACATCTGCTTCAACTGTTTGCTTGTGAACAAGCAATGTATTCAGAGTACTACACCACCCCGCAACCAGAGACCCCGGTGCAATAAATTGGGAGGCATTGGAAGCCGATCTAGCAAGAGGCTTAAGGATAGGAGAACATGAACTGGCCACCAATGTCATCCAATATTACATCGACCACCCGAGGGAACAAAGGTCTGTCAGGGGCGACAGACGCTAGGAAGGGGGGAGTGTTGGCATACAAAGCAATAAAGGAGTCATGCACAATACGGCAACAAGGCCAGATCATTTTTTCCCATAGATTATGTACAACCCAAGTGATTTTAATCACTACACAAACATTGTAAATCCCGTTTTTGGTAGATTAGACTCCATTTTGTGCAAGCCAAGGAGTCCTCGAGCTTGAGGAGTATTAGAAGTACCATCGTACCAAATTTCATAATTTTTAGACTTCGTTTGAGCCCTCAAATAAGCCCTGGAACCTAATTTTTAACTAGGCCGGACACTAGGTCTAGACAGGGCCAAAAGCTAGTCAAAAACTATAAAAAGAGCTAGAGAGCTCATTTTTGAGGTTAGATTGTAATTGAAACGAACCTGTAAGAGCTTTTGAAAGTATTCTAAAGAACTCCATTGATTCTCTCTCTTTGTCTCGCCGTGTGTGCGCATGTGTGTATGTGTGTGCATGCTTGTGTGCTTCTCACTCACGCACTTGTGCCGTCACTTGCTCGAGGTCTTCATACCATCCTCACGTCTTCCCGGATTGACATTAAAGGAGGTGCTACTCATCACTGAGCTACATTGAGCTTAGATTCTCCATCTAGAGTTCTCTTGATGAGTATTAAAGCTCTACTTTGATGGACTTGTTATTAGTGAGATCATTTTCAAATTCTTCTAAATTTTTTCAAGTTGACCTAGTACGTTGAGCTTAGATTCTCCATCTAGAGTTCTCTTGATGAGTATTAAAGCTCTACTTTGATGGACTTGTTATTAGTGAGATCATTTTCAAATTCTTCTAAATTTTTTTCTTCTCTTCTATTGAAGGATCTCTTGTGTAATTAGTTTCTACACACATCTCACAAATTAAGGGTATAAAATTGTTCAGAGGCACACTTCATCAAAGGCCAACTAAGCATATCAAGCAAATGGCCTAGAGTTTGTACCAAATGAAGGCCACTTAAGTAGACTAGGAAAATGGGCGAAAGATTGTATCACAAACATAAAAAAGCATGCACTTTTAAGAGCAACTAGATAGACCATATGAATGTTCCAAAGACTCTACCAACTATGTTAACAAACAACCACCTTGAACGGAACAACTTCTAAAATATTTCCTATTTCTAATCCTCCCTTTATGGGATAATTCGAATAAGTTGACAAGAAAAATGGCACAAAGATTCTACTAACGTTGTCAATAGGTATTGTACGAGAAGATAGAGACCAAACGTCAAGGCTCCCCCTCCCTCGAATGAAGAGGGAGATTAAGCCTTCTACCCTATGTTCAAAGTCCAACATTCGAGCAATTAAGCTAACAAAATCATTGTAATTAGTAGCTCCTATCAAGCTTTTGAGAGGGAGGAAAAAGATGAGCTGTGCCCTAGCCCATCCCTCTTTTTTAAGAAGCTCGGCCAAAGCCTAATCTCCCCAGGCTTGAATGTATTGAAAGAACGAATGTATTGAAAGAAGAGACATAGTAACTATGAGGCATAGTAACCATGAGGTCCCTCTATCCCACGAAGGAGGAAGGAGGGATTAGAGTGCATGTATCCCACAAAAGAGGGGTTAGAGTGCCCAAGCATCACAAAGAAAAGGGCTCTCATGATATGCGTACCTCTCATGACTTATTTTGTCGTGTGCATCCTCTTTTTACATTTGTATTGAATATCCATTTATAGTAGACTTTTTGGGTGTGTTTTAAATGGACGCAATATTTTGGGAACAAACGTCGCATAACTGCTATCTTGACCCCCAAGCCGGGCGAATCCTATCGGGGCTTTGCCTGTTATCGATCGTGAGGTGCGACACCAGTCTCATCTCCTGCATCCGGATCATGCCATCGCGAATCGCGCCTCTTTCGCCTGAGCAAACTTCCAAGACTCCTGCACTGTGCGGCGTAAGTTGCGTCTTCTTTCAAAATGAGGACTTGCTGCTTGGATCTTTAGCCATCCTGCTTGGATTACCTGCCTTCAAGAGTTTCTAAAGCTTGAATCTCTGCACCTTCATATCAATGGATTTGTTGCTCTCTCGCACCTTTTCTTTAGTCTCTTTGAAGCTGTCAGGTTAGGACGAATACGGTCATGCGGAACCGTTGTTGATGAAGGCGGAACATTGCGCGCATGCCTTCGGCGCCTCATCTGTGCTGGTTCTTTTCGGTTTTAGATGATCGTTTCCGGTTAATGCGATTCTTTAAGAAAGGATTCAGGATACAGGAGTGCAGTCTGACTCCTCGTTCTCTCTGCCTCATCGACAGTCAGTTATATCGGCACATAAATGAATGGGCTAGGTTTCGAGCAGAAACGTTGTCTTAGTCCTTTTTTATCTAGATCGCTATCTGTTGGCCTGAATGAAAGCGTCAAACAACAAAATCAGACCACTTGGAACAGACTCGATGAATCAAGAAGGGTCCGACGGATGCCGGGGAAGAAGAAATTAAAGAGTCCACGAAGAAAATTCAGAATCGAGAAGATATAAGGGCAACTCGTGATGCGAAGGATCAGACGTTTGCCTCTGGTAGTTCTAAACGTAATCACTCTTTTTTTCGGAATCTCCATCGCTGGAGTCGGTATATGGATCGCTGCATACGAAAACGTTACGTGCCTACAATTTCTGGATTCGCCGATAATTTGCTTCGGTGTTCTTATCACTGCCATATCCGTTCTGGGTTTAGTGTCCGTGTACTTAAAAAATCATCTTCTGTTCAGAGTATATATGATTTTCGTTCTGCTGTTATTCCTCTCATGCGCCATCTTCTCCATCTTCTCTTTCGTTGTTACACATAAAAACGCGGCCAGCTCGTTGGTCACCGTCAACAGGTTCTCGGAACATCTCGTAAACGACTTTTCAGAATGGTTGCAAAACCGTGTCGAAGACCCGATAATTTGGATGAGCATCCGCACCTGCCTCGCGAGTTCCATTATGTGCTCATATAGCAACAAAAGCTCGGCTGAATTCGGCGCCAGCATCGTTAAAACTCTTGCTGCGGACACATATGTGAGTCTACTACTGACGGGCACAGACCTGAAAAGATAGAAGTAGGCATCCACCTAAAAAATTTTACACACAGGCGTGCAAGCACACACATACACGCACACGGGGGCCATTTTTAGGCATGTAAAAGTGGAAGCGTGCAAGTATAACGTTATAGAAAAGCTCAGGTATGCGTCCCGACTCCCATGAGTGCTAGGCTCGATCACTTGTACAGTTGTTATATATATATATATATATATATATATATATATATATATATATATATATATAACCTGAAACGAAAGCTCAGGTATGCGTCCACATACGAATCCAGACATGCATTTACAACTTAAAGAAAGGAATGATAGATAACGATCCTGACATTCATATAAGGATTTCAATGAAATGCCTCTCCACGGGGGTGCATTGTTTTTGTCATTTACTTGTGAGATTATGAATCTAGGCTAGGGTAAGCATTGCAGCAGATACGCGCTAATGTAATCTTGGACAACATACAAGCACGAAATCCTGAATATGCATCTCACGAGCACAGTTAGTGTGTTCATCTATAAACTCATGTAGAAATAGTTTAAAGAAAGTACGAAATGCTGTCATATATCGTGTAAAACGGAGACAGAAATTATAAAAGATAGAGAAGTATGGAGTGCGGTGAAAGATTTTGTAAAACATGTACAAAGTTATCAGTCCAAAGAAGAAGTTTGTTAATCTTGATTATCTGTTATGATTTGCAGGAAGAATGTTGTTTCCCTCTAGATGTATGCGGATTCACGGAGGTGAATGGAGACTACATCAATCCAACCAATGCAAATGCGAATGCTGACTGCACGACATACAACAACGACATGACACAACGGTGCTTTGATTGTGATGCTTGCCCTGCTGGTGTGTTACAATCTCTTGTCCTTAATTGGAAAAGATTGACCATCGTCGTTGCCTTTGTCGCGGGTATACTAATTATCCTGTACTGCGTTGGATGTCAATATTTATAGCAAACTTCTTGCAATCACTTCCGTGGGCTCTGGTTGAAAATCTGCGATAAGGAATAGGATATCTTTAACCATATTCTGTCGCAGCACTTACTGAATGTGCATTCGCGTATCTTCATCAAGCATAACTTGTACATCGCTGTCCCGCATGATCTGATGAGTTAAAATCTGATTGAGACTCACACAAGTCCGTTATGGCACATCTTTTATCTGTGGTGCTATAATATATCTTGGCCCAATTTTGTATTAAATGAATATACGCAGTGAAAAGAAAGCAATCACGATCTTGATTTACTTAACAAACAACGCCAATTTATAGTACTGCTTCATCCATACTCTTCGTATGGTTGAAGAAAATAAAAATGATTTTTATAGGGGCTTTGAGGTCCATATTCTGCATCCAATATAAGGCATTTCAATTTCAAGTTTAACTTAGGAATGTTGATTCGAAGTAGAAAGATTTTATGACGAGGAGGTCCCTTGGAGGTTATGTCTTTTTTGTATTTGATCAATTCTGTTATCAAGATGGGACTCAACGCGTTCGTCTATTTGATCTTATTTCTGCCATATCATTTTTCCGTAATGAAGTTTTGATCCTGTGATCTGTTCTCACGAGAGGTTCTTGAAGTTATGCTGAGTATCATTTTCAAAAAATACGGAGATTCTTGAAAGATCACCAGAAAAGGTCAGACTCTTCGCACATCTAGATCTCTATTTCCTATTTCATTGAAGAAAATCAATATTAGGCTTCTATTAGGAGATCCTGGTTCATAGCTGCTAAGAACATAGAACTCAGGTATTTCCATCAAGTTTGACTTGGCAATGGTGATTCTTGGCAGTGGTGATATACAAAGTAGAAAACAATTTATGATAAGGAGGTGGATATGCGAGTAAACGATGAGTATCATCTGTGAAAATAGTTCGCAGTTTAACGAATGAAATCTTCATTTACAGTACCATTTAATCTCTGTAGTTAGCAGTTCATAGCTGCTGAGAACATATAACTCGGGTATTTCCATCAAGTTTGACTTGGCAGTGGTGATATACAAAGTAGAAAAAAAATTGTATGATAAGGAGCTGGATATGGGAGTAAACAATGAGTATTATCTGTGAAAATAGTTAGCAGTTTAAACGAAGGAAATCTCCATTCACAGTACCATTTAATCTCTGCTTCCCGGTTTCTTTTGAGAAAATTTATTTTATTCTTTTGTTAGGAGTTTCTGGTTCACGTCAGCGCTGAACATACAGCTGAGGCATCTCCATTCCAAATTAAACTCAAAAAGTGTTGACATACACATACATTCAGTAGAAAATTGGTTTTCCAGGGAGCTCATTATATGAATCAATCATCGTGTATCACCTGCCAAAAAGCTAGGATTTTCAAAGATAATCCGAACCCCTTCATCTCTATTTCCTGCTTCCTTGAAGGAAAAAATTATCATTATTTCATTTGGTGTTCCTGGTTTATGTTTACGCCCAACATAAAGTTAAGGCATCCTCATTTCAAATTAAACTTAACAGTTTGATATTGAGTGCTAAAAGTGATTTAGTAGGGAGCTAATTTATTCGTGAAGAAGTGTTGAGTTCCATCTGATGAAACTATTAAGAAACTCAACGACATGATGTTAAATATAATCTTCGTAATATCTTTGGTATTTTCTATCAGAACCATTGAGCATGTTATCTATTCAGCAGTCCCTTGTGTGATGCAACGTTGAGTACAATTTTTTGTGTAGAAAAATATTACATTTTAATATTAGTATTGCTCTCTCTCTCTCTCTGTTCTACTGTTCCATCTGTGCCATCACTTTGCTTCAATATAGTTGGATACCAAAGCCGCGTGATATCTATTCAGTTTATACGCGCGCAAGCAACGATCCCTTTCCCAGCTGTATGAAGTTAATTATGAGAAGTGTTGTAATCGACTTGAATTTACTCATATCGGCTGCCGTTAGAACTTGTCACTCAGTTCACACTATGGCGACTCGCGAGGGAAGAAAAAATGAGTTTTTTTTTTTTATTTAATGTTTTGAAGGGGGTATACAATTGAAGGGCATACAATTGCGCTAGTGGGGTTGGTTGGATCCTTCACCTCTTGAGGCGGGGTGAATGTTCAATCCCCACTTACAACAAAAGAGTGTGGGCTTAAGGCCAGTGTAAATCATGCTATTTTCAGTTGAAACCAATCCTCTCTTGTGTCGCCTTCAGGTAGTCGAATCCCTGCTTTGTAGGGTACAGTGGGTCCCATGGGTACTATGCCCATTCACTTGTACACTTACAATTTCAAAGTTAAAGTCCGGGGGAGTAGACTTCAGCTAAACCTCCATATTAAAAAAAAAAAAGTGAAGAGCATAGTATCCATGGCCCAGAGTATTCCACAAAGCATCCTTAAACATTATGCAAAAAAGACTGCCCAAAGACATGTAGTTTCAAAGGCCTGAAAGCATTGCATTTATAAATTGGCCACACTAACCATGTATGTTCAGCAGCCCATAGGGGTTGAACACACAACCTTTGTTTCAAGAGATGAGTGCCCAACATACGCACCTATGGGTTTTGGACTAAAAAGGATCTCTTTAATCAACCATGGCACATGAAATTTTTCCATTTTGTTAGTTGCACAACTTAAGTGGCTGAGTCTGTTTCGTCTTATTGTGGGGCAAGGGATCAATCTCCACAAGATGCGCTATTGATTAGGACATTGTGTTGAAGTCAAATGATGCCTCTCATAGATGTCTCTCCTTAGCCTTCTAATCGTTAACGGACATTCATGTTGTGTACCGTGGTAGTGCTTCATCAAGTTCAAACGGGTCTCATCTTGTCGTAAGGCCGTCCTTTCCATATTTATATCCCTAATATGCCTTCATGCTCTACTCATTCATTCATACTAGGTGCTAAGTGCTCTACCCGTGCTTGTGTGAGATGCAGCGGGTCACTTGGTCACTATGTTTCTCATTGTACAATCACATTTTCAATTAATTCAAGCATCATTGTACAATCACATTTTCAATTAATTCAAGCATCACGAGATGTAGATTGTAAGATCGAACTTCCCTTAAAAAAAATAAAAGTTGTTCTCCTTCTCATTGTTCATATGGAGTGGTGAAAGGTGCTTAGTTAAGGTAAGGTGGACTTAATTTTCTTTCCACCCCTTTCGAGCACACGTCTTCTTTTACTTCTACTATATGTTCCACCCAATGAAACATTGATGAAGGTGGTGAACAAGTAAATCCGCATAAGCATATACATTGACTCACAATTATCTTACATCATGCAAATTGTCCTTGGTGGTGTTTGAATTCTTGACCATCACTCGATATTTGTGGTGTTTTTTCAAGCTCAAGATAGTGTAATGCTAGATTTACATAGGCTTGGAGGGTTTTTGGTCACATTTAAAATGTTAATGTGATTAATCAAATATTTCAAATTCTATTGCATGAGGTCTTACATGGATCATGTTACCATGATAGTAGAACATGGGAAAGATGAGTCAGGCTTGGAGGACCTTATGTGGACGGTCTCTTTCACATGTAGGATCATAGCTTGTGGTGCTTAGAGCCATTGGGATCCACCTTAGTATCCATTGTTTTTTCCTATATCACTTCACCTAACATCTATTTAGATCAACATGTAATCTCCATAGAGGGAGTACATGTTGTATTGAAGTTTTGGGTTTCTATTATAATATATCTAATGCATTTTCCCCATGACTAGCAATATCTCTCTTTCTCTCTAACTTTGATCTTATTTGTGAGAGGTAGAGGCTTGAACATTGGAGTTTGTGAGAGACAAGGTCTTCAACGCTATAGCTTGTGGGAGCGAAAGGCTTCAACGCTATCTAGGAGTTGAAGTCTTCAATCCGAGAGTTCACTGGAGCCAAAGGCATCAAGGATTCAAATTCATGGGACTCAAAAGATTTGAATTCATCGGACACAAAGGTTTCAATCCAAATTTAAGTGAAGGAAATTCCAAGAGTAATAAATATTTTCAAAATTACTTTCAACTATGGTCAAACACTATGGGTTCATCCACAAACTTTGGGTGAAGGAAATTTCAATGATAAAAATTATTTTCATAACTTGCATTCAAAACGTGGAGAACAAGTCTGTCAATAAGGTTTGTAGATGGAGAGGTGGCAGAAGTAACCACTCTCAATACTTAGATAAGGGTTCAAACTTTTCACTTTGAGGAATTTTCTGGCCCTACTTTTGGAAGAAGAATTGTACTTCGCTTCTCTAGAAGGAAAAAACATTTCCATTGCTCTTGAAGCAAGTAAGCAAGACTTCCGAAAATATGAGAAAAGGGAAAAAAAAGTGATGGTGAGCCATGATGTGATATTCATTGAATGAGCACACCGAGCAAAGGAGAAGGCTTCTATTATATAACCAAATGGAAAGGTAAACCACTCCAAACCTGACCCAAGTGCCAGACATCTTCAGATGGAAGAAGAAATACCTTATGAGATAAAGAACTAGAAGAACAATATGTCATCATATTTATGCCATTGGAGAAGCCATTGCCATTTTGGGTGACATGGTTGTATGATGAAAAAAATCCAAAGGCTGCTCTGACAATAGGTTGTATATACACCTATTGCCCTAATGGGCTACTTATCTTTGTACATTCTCTAGTAATACATTCAGTTTTGTGTGGAGAGTGAGCACATGAATGAAGGTGATTCTATGGACAGTTTCCTAACAAAGATCAAAGACTTGAAGGAACAATTGATTTTTGTTGATGAGGTTATACCAGATAGCTCACTTGTGTAGACCGTTCTGAATGGTCTTCCTGATTCATATCAGAGTTTTGCTTCTACTTGGCAATCCAAATGCCTTGTCATTTGAGGAGTTAGTCTCTGTTCTGTTGCAGGAAGATCAATCCAGGCAGAACAAGTCCATTATGCATGTTGCAGATCAAGCTTTCCTGGCTAGTCAGAAGGGCAAAGGAAAATGGAGTTCTTCTTCTAGTAAGCAGAAATCTATAAATGCTGCACATTCGAAGAACCAAGACAAAGATGAGAAAAAATCAGAAAAGCAGAAATTGTTTTGTCAAAACTATAAAGGGAATGATCATATCATAAAGAACTGTCCAAAACTCGCTGCAAAAGAGGCAAAGAAGAAAGAGGCTCGAATGGTTGTTGCAGAAGCCTCTGCACCAAAAATGGAGTCTGCTAATCTTGTGTAGGAAGAAGAATGGGCGTTCACTACTATTTGCAGTTTTGACCCATCTTCTCATGAGCAGTGCATGTCTGTAGTAGACTTAGATGTTTGGTACTTTGACAGTGGGGTGACCAAACATATTACCTCGCAGCGCAGTTTCTTCTCTTCACGCGAGCCTGCCCCTACAGGGAATACTGTTACATGCGCCAACAACTCCTCTTATCCTGTTATGGGAGTTGGTAAGATCATTTTGACTACTGTTGATGGTAGTTCTTTCACTTTGTCAGATGCTTTATTTGTGCCAGGGATAAAGAAGAATCTGTTATCAGTTTCTGCATTAGCCAAGATTGGCTTGGTTGTGAAATTTGTGGATGACAGATGTACAGTTCATGATCTGTCAAATGGCGATGTTATTATTGCTTCTGGCATTTTATGTCGTGGGTTGTATAAGCTCATAGACTATGAAAGATTTGAAAATGATTTGGCATGTGCAGTAAATGATTCTCAGGCTATGTCAGATGCAAAGCTTTGGCATGCACGCTTTGTTCATCTAAATTTTGCTAGTTTGCTATGCCTGCAGAAATCTGAAATGGTGTCCTCTTTGCCCAAACTTGAGACACCTGGAAAACATGTATGTGAAGGCTGTATTTTGGGCAAAATGCAGCATTCCTACTTTCCAAAAGATGGTTCAGTTCGGGCTATGCAGAAATTGCAGCTTGTACATAGTGATGTCTGTGGTCCTATGCTGACACCTTCTTTTGGAAACTATCTTTACTTCGTGACTTTCATTGATGATTTTTCCAGGCATACATGGGTATATCCATTGAAGGCAAAGTCCGAAGTGTTTTTGAGCTTTAAACAGTTTTTGGTTTTGGCTGAAAATCTGTCAGGATGTAAAATGTGCACCCTCCGTTCTAATCGAGGGGGGGAATATATGTCTTCTGATTTTAATGCATTTTTGGATGAACGTGGGATAAAACACCAGTGTATAGTGTCGTATACACCTCAACAGAATGGAGTTGTTGAACGGAAGAACAAGTCACTCATGGAGATGGCGAGGTGTATGGTCAAGAGTCTGGCTTTACCACATAGTTTCTGGCTTGAGGCTGTCATGTGTGCAGCATATGTACTTAACATGTGTCCCACTAAAGCGCTGAAGTCTATCACTCCATATGAGGCTTGGCATGATCGCAAGCCATCTGTGGCTCATCTGTGGGTTTTTGGTTGTTTGGCATATGCACTAGTGCCTGAACAACATCGTAGAAAATTGGATGATAAGGCAGTAAAATGTATTTTCTTGGATAGAGTTCTGAAAGTAAAGGCTATCGTCTGTATCATCCATAGACTAAACGCATTCTGGTTAGCCATGATGTTGTCTTTATGGAAGATGCTATTCAGCCATTGCTTTCATGTACTAAGGAGACATCTGTTAGCTCCAAAGACATGTATGATACTTTGATGCCTCTTTTTACAGGTGGACAGTCTAGTGCTGGTCCTAATGAGGCAACTTCTCAGCCTTTGCAGGTTTCATATGATGATGCAGATCATTCCATTTCTGATGCAGATCTACATGATGCACTTGTTGATGAGAGAGCTGATATTGAACATGCAAAAACTATGTCAAAATGGCTGGTGCAGACTTTGCGTGACAGCAAATTAGATGCACCTTTGTCATATCGTACTCATTCAGGCTCTCATAGTGCCTCCTTTGCATCAGATTGCTATGCTATGGCTGCATCCAGTCTCTGTGATGAGAATGAGCCTATTTCTTTTCATGAAGCACAAAATTCAGAAAATTGAATAGCTGCTATGCAATCTGAATATGATGCTATAATGAAGAATGGTACTTGTTCTTTATGTGACTTGCCTCCTGGCAAGAAAGCCATTGGTACTAAGTGGGTATACAAGCTGAAGCGTAAAGCTGATGGTACAGTTGACAGGTATAAGGATAGGCTTGTTGCAAAGGGTTATGCACAAGAAAGAGGCATTGATTTTGATGAGACCTTTGCACCCACATGCCGTATGACTACTGTTCGGAGCATCTGTGCACTTGCAGCCCATCATGGTTGGAATGTACATCAGTTGGACATTAAAACTGCATTTCTGAATGGTGACTTGCATGAAGAAGTTTATGTTTTTCAACCCCGTGGTTTTGTGCAGAAAGGGCATGAAAACCAGGTGTGCAGGTTAAAGAAGGCATTATATGGTTTAAAGCAAGCACCACGTACTTGGTATGAGAAAATACATGCCTATCTGATTGCACATGGTTTTGTGAACAGTCCAACTGAAAGCACCTTATATGTTAAGCGTGCTAATGATGTGCTTTTGATCATTGTTGTCTATGTTGACGACATGCTGCTCACTGGTCCTATTGAAAAACATATTGCTGATTTCAAGGCTGATTTGCATGCCTCATTTCAGATGTCTAATTTGGTGCATTTGCATCACTATTTGGGCGTTCATTTTATGCAAGTTGATGGTGGATTCGATTTGTGTCAAACGAAATATATTGACACATTATTACAGCGTTTTGGCCTTGAAGACTGTAAGCCTATTGCCACTCCTATGGAGATAGGTTTACAATTGAGTCTTCATGATGTTGGAGATGCATTTGATGTTTTTCTCTATCAGCAGGCTGTTGGATGCTTGATTTACTTATGCATTACTCGGCCAGATATTCAGTTTGTTGTCTCACAGATGAGCAGGTTTATGCATTGCCCAGGAGTCACGCATTGGAAGGCGGTTAAGCGCATCTTTCGCTACTTGAGTGGTACTCGGCTACTTGGGTTGGTTTATCCCAAGGGGGGATCACTACCGCCAGATTTGCATGCTTTTTCTCACTCAGATTGGGCTCGTTGCTATGACACTCATGTGTCCACCAGTTGTTTTTGCTTCATGCTTGGTAGCTCATGTATATCTTGGTTGAGCAAGAAGCAGCCTACTGTGGCCACTTCCAGCTGTGAGGCTGAGTATAGGGCAGCTTTCACAACGACTGTTGAGTGTGTGTGGCTCAAACACCTTATGGCTGATTTGGGTGTTGGCTAGTCTTCTGCCACCACCTTCACTGAAAGTCAGAGTGCATTCGCAGTTGCGAGGAACCCTGTGTTCCATGCTCTCACTAGGCACATTGAGGTGCATTATCACTATGTCAGGGAGAGGTTCTCTGCTGGGGAGATCAGCTTGGCATATGTGCCCACGCAGGAGAATATTGCAGACCTTTTCACGAAGGCTCTGCCTAGGGAGAAGTTTGAAGCTTTCTGCAAAGCTTTGGGCTTACTTCCTTTTGTGGAGTGATTTCCACATAGCAAGGCACTTCCTTATACATGAGTGCTAGCTCCTTGTTCACCGCATCACTCCTAGGGGGGATTTGTTGATATATTTAGGTACTGATGTGTGTGAACACACTAGGACCGCCGGGGCACGTTTTTCCCTCTTTAGGAGGTTTTTTCCCCCGATTTGTATATATGCCTATTGCCCTAATGGGCTACTTATCTTTGTACATTCTCTAGTAATACATTCAGTATTGTGTGTTGTGCTCCAAGCTTCTTCTTCTTCCTTGTGATGTTCGCGTGCTTCCGTAGACGTCTAACTCCAACAAACCCAACATCCCTCCAAATGCAAGAGGACCACAAAGGCACAGAAAGCAAACCAGAGCCTTTGCAAAGATTCAGCATTATCAAAAGTCTGTGGAGCTTCTTATTCCATGAAGGCCTTTTGTAAGAGTTATGAAG
This sequence comes from Ceratopteris richardii, assembly GCA_020310875.1. Classification (NCBI taxonomy): domain Eukaryota; kingdom Viridiplantae; phylum Streptophyta; class Polypodiopsida; order Polypodiales; family Pteridaceae; genus Ceratopteris; species Ceratopteris richardii. The sequence goes on from CM035424.1 coordinate 50,069,337, forward strand.
GAAGAGATCCAAAGCTATTGCACTAGACTTCGTATTCAAGGGATATCCATTGAAGCCCTCCAAGAAGTTGTAGAGGCGTATCTAATTTCAATGTTGGAGGACTCTAACCTTTGTGCTATCCATGCAAAAAGAGTGACAATACAACCTAAAGATATGCAGCTAGCTAGAAGGATTAGAGGGAATAACCCTTAACATTTGTAAATTATCTCATTTTTTGTATATCCCAAATGATTAATATAATCTTCTTCTTATTATATTTGCTCTCCCAAGTGTTTGTCTCTTAGTGTACATGTTTTGAAGTCTATTTCTCATTTGTATCTAAAAGTGTCTTTGAAGTCATTGCACATGAGTATCCTAGTCTTCCACACATTTTATCAAGTTAAGGAAATATTTCTTGTACATGGGGTGTTTATTTGGTGATTAGATTACTTGCAATGGCCTAACTATGCAAAATTTATGAAGTTGTCAAAAACATAAAGACACAATAGACAATTGAATGCACATGGAAATTGAAAAAAGAATAATTGGTATTATAAATTTTTACAATTGGCTCTTGGTCTTGAACCTCTCCACTACATTCTTTCTTCTCTAAAAAGATAGTGGCAATTGGTAAGTCAAAACTGATTGGGATATTAAATGGGGGTCTGTCAACCCAAGACCCAAAGCTATTCTTATTTGACCTAATATCTTTACTCTAAAGTTAACTCGTAGGGTAGTAAGGGAAAAGGACTTCCTAACCAAAATTGCAAAGTTGGTCCCTTGCATTGTTGTAGATAGGCACAAAAGTTTGCTCAAGGCCTTTAGACACCAAGTCATGAAGTGTCCTTGAGGGGAAAAGTCCTTGTGGATTGTAACAAAATCTTCCTTTGGCAATTTTCAAATGTAGTGTGCCAAGGAAGAGCCACTACAATGGGCAACATGGTCATCACCACTCCTTGCTTTGAATTTATCGACTTCAATTGCTTCGTACACATAGACAATCATAAAATTCATTAGATACTTACATCTTGTACAAATATCAGACAAAGTCAATCATAAATGTCATTAGATACTTACATCTTGAAGCCTATGTTCATCCTCTCCTCTTCCCATTGCATCTAGTAGAATGGAAGAGTGAGCCATGCTGTTACCATTAGTGTCCATGTGAAAGGCCAAATGGCCAACGGACACTTCTTTGTATATGTTTTTTAATAAAACATATAGTGTCGTGGTCAACTGTAGACTATAAGTTCAATCCCATTTTGTAAGACCTAAGAAGTCTATCTTTGTGCTACTTGTGTGCTATATTTTTGCTCCGTATTCTGCAACCTTTATGCAGAGTACCGTGTGCGACCCTAGGAGCCCAATTATCAACTCCGAGGATATTGTCATGTAGCTCTTGTGAAGGAGAGTGCACTGTGGAGCATCACCATCGAATCACTTCACTGGTATCAGAGTAGTTCGATGCTAAAGCTTTGTTCATTTTGTGCGAGCGAAGCGAGCATCCCCACCCCCTGGCTTTCTCCAAGGCTTACGACTAAGGCAGTGACCAAGGCATAGACCTTGGCATACCTTGTCACCCGAGTCACCAAAGTCACCGTTGGTATCCTTGGCTGCGTGCGAGGGAGGGCCTCAATGATCAAGCAAGATAGAGGTTCCTGGTACTTCCCGAGAGGTCACCCATCCCAGTACCATTCCTCCGAGAGCTCACTTAATCGTGGCAATCTCTTTCCACTAAGCTTCACTCTTGTGGTGTCTAAAGAAGGGGAAAGACTGAGGTTGACATTACCTTGAACATGTTCTAGTCCGTCAAAGCTTCATTCTTTGCTTTCAAAGCTTGTTTTTGAAGCATTTTTGGGGTGTCTTTTGGAGCCATTTTGGAGTACTTTGCACATAGTTCTCTTCACACAGGTCCAAGAAAATCAAGAAGAGTATTCTTTCTACTTCTTCAACAACAAATATCAACCTTTGGGGCTGTGTTTTCAGCCACACTCATAAAACTATCAGTTTCTCGAAAGGTTTTCAATTTTGGTGGGAGCAACCTCTGCAAATGTATGTAGGTTTTTCGAGCATAAAACATCAGAGTTGACAGGCACTTGCAGGTGTTGTTGGCTAGTTTTTGGGCTGTGCATTCAGCCTTTTAGTGTCATTTTACTACATATATTGAGCACATACACACCATGTACGCTTTTGTGGATACCTCTTATGTACGTCCATGTGGTCATTGATATAACGGTTACGTTTTTGCATAAATCCTTTTACGTTTGATAAAGAGGGTCATAGTGAGGTTTTCTTAACTAGGAGACACCCAGATGTCAAGGTCGCTTCGGTGATGCAGGTGGAAGACTTACCCAACCTCGCCATAGGAGATGTATGACAGTTGTTCATAGGTGCTCGATAAGCCTAGTTGGCTTCTATTGGGTAACTGATTATATGCAGTGGAATCACTGATTCACTATGCAAGTAAACATGTGAGTACTTGCAGTTTGATGATATTTTGACATTGGTCATATGCTCATTTTGTAGAGGATATTATGGCATAATTTTTCCAGATTTTGGGTTTAGTCAACTATACAGTGGCCGATTTACTTCTTGATACACTTATTCGTTTGTATTTGGACTCTTCTAGCTCCATTATCATTCTATTCAGTTCTCTACCATCATGGCACTAGAGATCTCAGGCACATCTGGTGGATCAGGGTCTAGTGCCAGTGTTCCAAGAAGGAGCTATAACTTGTAGGGCAAAGAACATTTTGAGATTCAAAAATTTGATGGCACATACTTTGCTCTATTGAAGAATCAAATTAAAGATGTGTTGATTCAAAGAAGACAATGGAAGCCAGTAAATGGGATTTCAAAGAAGCCTGCTGACATGGATGAAGATGATTGGGATGAGTTAGATGAAATGGCTAGGTGTACCATTTGCTTGCACCTGGCAGGTAATGTTTACTTTACAGTATTAGACTGTGAAAGTGCAGAGGAACTTTGGAATAAGTTATGCAATACATATGAAAAAGAGATGGCATCAAATAAAGTGTATCTGATGAGAAAATTATATGACCTTCGTATGAAAGACACAGATAGTGTTGTTGCTCATCTAAATAAGTTTCATGCTATACTCTCCCAGTTACAGGCTCAGCAAATGGATATGGATAAAGAAATGAAAGTAGTATTGTTGTTATGCACCTTGCCATCATCATGGGATACATTTTGCACCGCTATTAACAATAGTGCACCTAGTGGTAAACTCGTCTATGATGATATATGTGCAGCACTCTTGAGTGAATAGATTCATAGAAAATCTATGGTTGGCACTCAGAGTGGAGATGCATATAATGTTCGTGATTCTTACCAAGGAAAGAATCAACAACATGGTAGGAGCAAAAATAAGGAAAAGAATGATCAACGGAATAAGAGTAGAAGTAAATCAAGGAAGAGGGATATCGAATGCCATTATTGTCATAAGAAAGGACACATGAAGTGTGGAGAATGAGTTCTCCTATGTGCAACGAAAATGTGTAGTGAACTCTTGTATGTCCAGCACTTGGACAAACAGTTGCACCTTAGATAGCTTACTGCTCTCAATACAAAACCCAAATGGACTTGTGCCTATCCACACAAGTATGCTGAAGAACTAAACTTCACTCTCAGACTAATAACTCCCTGAATATATATTCTTTGAGGAAGCTATTCTCTACAAATAAATTACACTTTTCCAACAAGCTAAAAATCAAAGTGATAGATATCTCACAAAATATAAATCTTTTGAATAAGATATTTGGGACAGAGAAAGTAAATGCAAAGAGCATTCCAATAAGCCTAAAATCAAGCAATTTGGATATGTTTTGTGTGTTGGAAAACAATGTGCAATTGGTCCATTTTGACTAGACTTCATAGCATATGTACAATTTTTTAGCGATCCTCCTACAAGAAACAACGCGCAGCGCAACAGCTAGTATATAGCCCCGTAAGACTTCCTCTACAAGACAAGAGTGTGGGCATCATGGATAAGGTGTAAGCCTCTTAACCAGCCGACGTGGATTCAAATCCCATGAAACGCGATCGCGTGAAGAAGTTAAAACGCAAGGATTTTTTAATATGCTTTTCATAATGGCGCGATTTTTTGGAGAGAATGAACGCGGACGTTTTCTTTTACGATCACAGAGTGTTTTACGATCGTAGAATCGGATGTGCTTTATTACCTTTATTGTGGGTGCTTTTCAAGAGTACACACAACTATATAAGGAGAGTATTGGCCTCATTATATTTCATCCTTCACCTAGGATCAACACAAGCTTTCTAGAGCTTGGACCTCAATAGAGGTGGTACTTCTTCTAGCACATGGGGCAGCCATGGTGCTAACTTGAAGCATGTTGAGGAGCAGCTATGGAGTTCTTCTTGGTGATTCTTCTTGGAGAAGATGAAGGGTGTGCTCACACTCTACCTCATGGAGAGGAGGTTATCTCCTGCAGCAAACTTGTTATCATTCTATGCTACTTTATAAGTATGTGATCTTTTCACACACGTATCTGACTTAGGGTCTTCCATAGCCTAAGTTTAGATGAGGGTTTGTTGACTATCAATTTCACACTGATCCTTCCTCTTTCAGTCACTCATATTCACTCTTCTATAACCTATAAGGTCACACATCTCATGTATATTCAGATTACTGCCCATACATCTGAAGATGTTTGTTACAGTGTACATTCACTCATTCATCTATTTCTCATCACATAGAGTGGTTGAGAGTTTTGCTCCCACATTGTACATTGAAGATTGGTATATATGATACTATGAGTAAGCGATGGCTTACGTAACACCTTACACATATCGTCTATTCTTTCTCTATCTTTGTCTCATCATTTGTATGATTAAGTTGTGGTATGTTCATGTTTTGTCAATATGGAAGATTGCTGGAATTAATGTTGTACATGACTGGAACTATGGAACCATGGACCTTTGACATGAGCCTAAGGGCCTACCTCACTTCCAACATTTGGTATCAGAGCACTAAGGTTTTGGTTACAGAACTTTAGATCTTTGGCATCAATGCATTAAGGCTCTCATATTCACAGGTTCCCAGACTTCAAGTTTTACAACATATGATTTGAAAGCATCTTCTAATATTTGACATTTGACATACACACTTAATCTAGATGAGTAGAGATTTGAGAATTAGACAATTCAGTTACATGTGTATTCATCAGTGTGGAGTATGAAGTTGATGATCTGTTAAGAGCTGAATATTTTTGGAAGATTATGCAAATACTTTACAAAAGTATTGTTTGAAGACCCAGACTTGATGAAGAGAAGACTACTTCAAATTCAAGGAAGAACAATGGTTTAGAAAAGATGAAGAAATCAGATCAACATCAAATCACAGGTATCAGTTTCTACTATCAGATTATCATTTGCAGGTCATATCTTAGAAGAGCAATTATGAAGAGATTTGAAGAAATTCAAGGAGTGCTTTTATACGCTTTCATAATTTGAAAGTTAAAGGCTACATCAAAACAGGTATCTAGAGGTTTTTCTAGAGAGTTTTTGAGAGATCTCTTTCATGGCAAGAAAGTTCATCTAAGAAGACAAGTGCAGAGATGAGATGAGTTTTGTTTTCAGCCAATTTTCTGTTGTAAGTTGGTTGAATATCCAGGTACAAATGTATCTAGAGAAGGTAACTCTAGAAGGGTAATTCATCATTCAGACAACGATTGGTGAAATTAGTCATTTCAGACATTTGAAGCAAAATTTTCATTCAGAGATATAAGGAGATGGTAAAACATGTTTCTATATTCACTTCCATTTGTATACCATGTTTGTTTTATCTCTTACTCTTAGCATTAGAGGAAGAGAAAAGTTCATTCGAAGAAGTCAAGAGTGTTTGCTACTTCAAGATGAAGAGAAAGGTATGGAAGAGAAGTTTGAAGATGTTGACGTCATCAGGTGGAAGAAAGGTGCAGAAGAAGAAAGTCCATCATTTACAAAAGAAAAGTAAGGCTTCCTTTTCTCATATATTTTCCATATACTTTTCCTATTTTATCCTCTACATCCAAAGACAAGTCTACGAGAACATCTTGTTTAAAGAAGAAGCAGTTTCTTGTTTTGCATAACACTTGGTCATGGTTTAGTAGATTTGACAAAGAATTGCATTGATAGAAACAAAAGCACTCATATGTGTATGAGTTATGTTGAAGCTTTTAAGCGGGCAGCTTATATGTTCCCTCAAAGAATTCTTGGAGTGTCAATATAGAGCTACTTAGTATATGACAAGTTGCTGAGAAGTATATTTCTTCTTTATCTAACTCTTAAGGTAAAATATTTTTGTAGCAGAGGTTGAAGACTTGGGTTGAGGTTTTATGTTTGGAAAAGTTACCTCATACTCAGTATTTTCAGAAACTTCAGAAAATTCAGTCTTGTTGATGTACCAGTCAATGAAGAATCTACTTTCTATGATTGTCTAGAATTTTGGATACATGTTTGTATTCAAAAGGTGTTCCATCATATCCTATCACTTGATTAAGAAGTGGAGTTAGCCAAAAGAAAATCAAGCAGGTACTATCACATTTCACCCGGGTAGAATATGAAAAGTTATGAAGTATCAACTTGCCGCTTTTGGAGTTCTCAAGGTGAGAAGTTTGTCCACTTATGTTTCAAGTAGGAATTGCAGATTCCTTGAAGGATTTGTTTGAAGAAAAGTTTGACAACTTTTTGTGAAACATGGACACTTAGAGACATTCAGGTAGCAAATCAAACATTCAGTCATGAAGGTTTGATGAGAGCAGTTTCTACACAGAAGAGATCATTGATCTTGAATGATCATGAAGATCTTGAGTATTTATGAGTCAGTTGTCTATCCTTTGTTTATGAAGATTCTTAGCATTCGAAGAAGTAAGTCAAAGATTCAGATTCTATCATATTTGTGTTGCAGAGAGATCGAAATACTTGTTATGTTGCAGAAGGTTATGAATCCTATAATGCTTTCAGCAAGGTTTTGTTATGTTAGGATCAGCTAACCTTATTCTACAATATGGAAAGCTGATGACTTACAGTGAAAGCTATTAGCAACTACAGTGCTAATAAAAAGGGTTGAGAGATTTTGTTTCAGATACAGGTATTGATCACTGAACATTAGATTTATGAAGGAAGACGTTCCAGATTTCATAAAGTCTGATATATTTGAAGAATACTGGATATTAGTGTTAAATCATCCAGGGGGTGATGAAACATGAAGACTTATTTTCAGCCATATGTGAAGGAATGCAGATTCATACCTACAGGTATTCCTATATTTCCTTTGTCAGGTTCTCTTTATGTTCCCAGCTTTGAAAAAAGAAGGAAGAAGAAGAATATTTGGAGAAAGTTCCTGTTAGGATGTTCCTGTTCAGGAGAAGGTTCTAGAGTTCTATTGAAGAGAAGCTTGATATTTCAGAAAGGTATATTTCAGAAGTGCGCACATATATGTTTATACCAAGTTCTGAAGGAAAGAGGTATGAAGGATTTAAAGGATGAAGACATGATGAAATCATAGATTTTTTGACTCATATTTCAGTTGATTTCAATTGCGATGACTTGAGTACAGTCAAAGATGAACCAGCAGTGTTCATAATACACTAAGCTGTGAGTTGACAATCACAGGTTCCAGGATTCAGTTCCTGATTTTGTTTAGTGTATTTACATGACGCAGCAGAAGTACATTGAGAAACCTTTTTTGGAAGGTAAATGCAAATATATGGATCCTAGTTTCAGGTTTTTGAAGACAGGAGATAGCAAGTTCAGAGACAGTTCATGCTATATTTGTTGTCAAGCAGTGATTGCTTGATGGAAACACTATTGGATATCTAGTTTGCATATTTTCTCAGGTATTATGGTTCATATTCAACAAGTTCAAGTTTTTTGAAGAAAAGTCAAATTCGATTTTGAAGAAGACTTTTGAAGAACAAGTTCTGAAGTGCGGGAGTACAAGCTTGAAGCTTGTGACAGTTTGCAAATTATGATAGTTTGCAAATGGATGCAGCTTTGATAGTTTGCAGATAAAGTTCAGATTGTACCAATATGACATTGCAAGGGGGATTGTTGGAAAACAATGTGCAATTGGTCCATTTTGACCAGACTTCATAGCATATGTACAATAGTTTAGCGATCCTCCTACAAGAAACAACGCACAAGGCAAAAGCTAGTATATAGCCCCGTAAGACTTCCTCTATAAGACAAGAGCGTGGGCATCATGGATAAGGTGTAAGCCTCTTAACCAGCCGACGTGGATTCAAATCCCGTGAAACGCGATCGCGTGAAGAAGTTAAAACGCAAGGATTTTTTAATATGCTTTTCATAATGGCGCGATTTTTTGGAGAGAATGAACGCGGACGTTTTCTTTTACGATCACAGAGCATTTTACGATCGTAGAATCGGATGTGCTTTATTAGCCTTATTGTGGGTGCTTTTCAAGAGTACACACAACTATATAAGGAGAGTATTGGCCTCATTATATTTCATCCTTCACCTAGGATCAACACAAGCTTTCTAGAGCTTGGACCTCAATAGAGGTGGTACGTCTTCTAGCACATGGGGCAGCCTTGAGGCATGTTGAGGAGCAGCTATGGAGTTCTTCTTGGTGATTCTTCTTGGAGAAGATGAAGGGTGTGCTCACACTCTACCTCATGGAGAGGAGGTTATCTCTTGTTCATGGCAAGAAGACTTGGTCATTAGCAGCTTGAAGGTGAGGATCGGCCATCTACATGATGTATTTGAAGATTATCTTCTACCGTAAGATATTAGGTTGAAGATTGTCTTCTACAAGAAGATATCGGGCTACTTCAAAGACATTGGATGGTGCCATCTACATGGTGTATTTGAAGATTATCTTCTACAGGAAGATATTAGGTTGAAGATTGTCTTCTACAAGAAGATGTCGGGCTACTTCAAAGACATTGGATGGTGGTTAACATAAGATTTACATCTTATGTTAAGTATTCAGGTACATATTCTCTTTATGCACACAGGTACTACTTGAAGTTTATGGAGTCCTTGGCATTCATATCAGGAGGAGTCCTATTCAGCATAGGTACAAGAGAAACAGTACGTATATGCTTTATGCATATTTTGATGAGATGTTTGAGAAGGTGTGTTCACATGAGTTTGAGGATTTTCTGCAGCAAACTTGTTAGCATTCTATGCTACTTTATAAGTATGTGATCTTTTCACACACGTATCTGACTTAGGGTCTTCCATAGCCTAAGTTCAGATGAGGGTTGTTGACTATCAATTTCACACTGATCCTTCCTCTTTCAGTCACTCATATTCACTCTTCTATAACCTATAAGGTCACACATCTCATGTATATTCAGATTATTGCCCATACATATGAAGATGTTTGTTACATTGTACATTCATTCATTCATCTATTTCTCATCACATAGAGTGGTTGAGAGTTTTGCTCCCACATTGTACATTGAACATTGGTATATATGATACTATGAGTAAGCGATGGCTTACGTAACACCTTACACATGTCGTCTATTCTTTCTCTATCTTTGTCTCATCATTTGTATGATTAAGTTGTGGTATCTTCATGTTTTGTCAATATGGAAGATTGCTAGAATTAATGTTGTACATGACTGGAACTATGGAACCATGGACCTTTGACATGAGCCTAAGGGCCTACCTCACTTCCAACATTGTGTGGGAAACATAACCAACCAAAATACACTACCTGTTTACATAGGTATGGTGAAAAACTAGACTTCAATCTTTGACTTATATCTCAGAGAATATATATGCTTTGAAGGAGATATTTAGGATTAGGAAAGTATATGAGATAAGCTTTCCAATGAGTGTTAAAATTGAAGAAATGGTTACATATGCACTCAGATATGAGCTTCACAACAGAGCTCTATACAAAATGACATGCGGCTGGAAGGAGTCTATGGGAAGACAAAATGACAATATGACTAGATGTGACTATTGGGAGCTCTTGCATCTTTCTCTCCTTGTTTAGAACGTGCTCCCACTCCACTTTTATAACCAATGAGCATGTGAAGAAGTTTGTGCCTCCTTCTTAACTCACCACTTTCCCCACTACATGCCACTAACTATAAGGCAGATATCGTATCTTTTACTCATCATGAATTTTGACTAGACTTTTTTTTTCTTTTCTCTTCTTTTCCTTTATCTTTATATTTGGTAAATTTATCCAAGCATAGCTCATATGAAAATGATCTTGTACATTTATCTTCAACACTCCCCCTCAAGTTCATTTGGGAATTATCTTCAACCATGTCCTGCAAATTTATCACATCCTTGAAACCTTTGAGTTTAGAAGCATTCAAGAACTTTGTGAACATATCTACCACCTGCTCTTTGGTTCTGATGAAATTTATCTCCACATCCTTGCTCAATACCTTCTCCCTTACATAATGTTAGTGTACCTCTATGTGCTTGCTCCTCACATGAAAAATAGGATTGCTTGGCAAGTAAATACTTGACATGTTATCATGGTATATAGGGGCGGTTCCAACTTGCACTTCAAGATCAGCCAAAATCTTTTTAATCCACATTTCTTCACATGTGGCAAATGCTAATCCTCTATATTCAGCCTCCATGGATGAAAGTGCAACAGTAGGTTGTTTCTTTGAGCTCCATGTGATAGGTTTGCTTTCTATCATGAACACATAACCTCAGGTTGATCTCCTATCTTCCTTTGAACCTACCGAATCAGTAGTGCTAAAGCCTTTGACCTAAAATTATTCATCAAACTTGTAAAACAAAGCATGATTAACTGTATGCTGTATGTATCTCGACACTATCTTGGCTGAATTTAAATGTTCACTTGTCAGGGCTTGCATAAATTGAGAAAGTATACCAAAAACATAAGATAAATCATGTTTTGTAATGTTTGCATAGATTAATGATCCTACAATGCTTTTGTATGTCGTTACATCTTCCAATAGTTCTCCATCATTTGAGCAAATCTTTGTATTTGTGTCCATGGGTTGAGTGAGTGGTTTGCATTCACTCATTCCAAATCTGAAAAGAACATCCAACAAGTACTTCCTTTGCATCAAGTAGATGCCACTTTTTCCATAAACAACTTCAATTCCTAAAAAATATTTCAGCTCTCCAAGATCTAAAATTTTAAACTCCTTACCAAGCTTCCTTTTGATATCTTTAATCCCTATAACGTCATTTCCTGTTATGATGAGGTCATCAATGTATATGCAAATATTTAACTCTCTAATTTCTTCCTTCTTCATGTACAATGAAGGATCTGCACTACTTGGGTTGTATCCACAAATTAGCTAGATATTCTACCAATCTCTGATTCCATGCTCTTGGTGCTTGCTTCAAGCCATAAAGTGCCTTTTTCAACCTGTAAACAAAGTCTGGATGGTTTTCATCTTCAAATCCAACCAATTGACTCATGTATACCTCTTCTTGTAGTTTTCCATCAAGAAAAGCATTTTTGATGTCATGTTGATATAATGGCCATCTCCTTGAAGCACCAATTGCTATGAAGGTTTTGATAGTTCCCATCTTTGCAACAGGGCTAAAAACTTCATTATAATATATGCCTTGTGTTTGTTTAAATCCTTTGGCAACTAATCTAGCTTTATATCTAGCTAGTGAACCATCAACATTCCTCTTTACTTTAAACACCCATTTGTTTGGAACAGTCTTCTTACCTTCTTTCTTTGGTAGAGCTCCCATGTGTGATTATCTTTCAGAGCTTTGATCTCCTCTTTCATAGATTGCTTCCATTCCTTTTGTGTGCAAGCTTCTTCATATGTCTCAGGCTCTTTGTCTTTGATAACCTGCATCATGTACGCAAAATGTTTTGCCATGAAACTATCATAGCTCAGCCTTTGAGTTGGATACCTTGTCCTTGAAGATCTTCTTTCATTGCCTTTAGCTCTTCTTTAACCTATTCACTTTTACCTTCGGAGTGATTACCTCTTCATATTCTTCTTCAGTTGCATCTATCTCACTATTTGCAGTAGCACTTGCTTCTTCGACTCTACTATGAGCAGAATTTGGAGAGAACGAATGACTCCCCCTCCATGTTGAACATTCTTCATTTGATGTAGATGCCTCTGGACCTGAAACCTTTGTGCTTGATTATTGAACTTCTCTTTGATTTGTTCCTGCATAATCATCATAATCTTCTCCAAGAATCTTTTCCTTTCCTTTATCTTCATACTGTGGTCTTAGTTCTTCAAAGACCACATCTCACGAGACTCTTAATTCCTTTTGTTTTAGGGTTGTAACACTTGTATCCTTTTTGCTCAGTCGAGTAGTCGATGAAAATGCATTTTTCTTACCTTGTTTCCATCTTTGTTCTAACTTCTTGTGGAATGTGAACAAAGCAAACACATCCAAACACTTTGAGGTGTGTAAGATTAGGTTTCTTACTAGAATATACCTCCTCTGGAGTTGAGTGATGTATTCCCGATGTTGTGAACCTATTCATCAAGTAAATGGCGGTTGTGGTAGCTTCAACCCAATAGTACAATGGTACCTTCATCTTGATGAGGATGCATCTTGCAATTTTAGCAGTTTTCCTATTTTTCCTACTCCATTTTGCTATGGTGTATACCTACAAGTGAACTACCTCTCTTGTAGAAAATATGAAAATTCTTTGGAGAAGTATTCTACTCCACCATCTGACCTTAAGGTTTTGATAGAACTTCCTGTTTCTTTTTCAACTTCAAGTTTGAATCTTTTGAATATGGAAAACACCTGTTATTTTTGCTTCATACAAAACAACCATACCTTTCTTGAGTGATCATCAATGAAGGTGACCAAAAATCTATTACCAGCCATTGATGCCTCTTGGGTTGGTCCCCATACAACCGTATGTATCAAGTCCAAGACATTTGGGGCCACATAATTGCTCCTCTTGAATGGTTGCCTCGTTTGCTTTCCTAGTTGACAAGCTTCACATAACTCATGTAGTCCTATTAAATTTTGGAAGACCTCTTACCGCTTTGGAATGTTGATGTGTCCTATTCTTTTGTGCCATAAGTCCAGCTCTAAAATCTTCTTGTTCCCACATTGAATGTACATGACCTTTCCATGTGGATGTTGGACGTCCGAAGTGAACATCCTTCCTTCTCTTCTACCTCGAGCAATGACCTTGAAGCCTTCCTTGGGATTCTTTATGAAGCACCCATTCTCATTGAATATGACATGATAACCCTTCTCTACCATTTTTCCTACTGAAATCAAGTTCTTTGAAATTGTAGGAACATGAAGAACATTAGATATCACCTTTGCTCTACTTGTATCTCCAAGCCTTATATCTCCAATATGTTCAATCATGTGTTGAATATCATCCCCTCTTTCAACACATCCTTTTCCACTTGGTACCTATCGATTAGTGAACAAACTTCCTTGGCATGACATATGGTTAGTACAACCTGAATCAATGTACCATTTTTTGTCATCTTCACAAGAGCTTTTGTACTCATGTCTCATTGCAAGTAGTGTGTCCTTGCTTCCTTCACTTGAGGTGCTTGCATAGTTGCTTTGGTTCATTTGATTGCCTCCATTTGGTCTTCCATTCTTCATCCAACAATCACTAGAATAGTGTCCTACTTTACCACAATGATAGCATGTTATACCTTTATGCGAATTGTAGGAGCCTCGGCCTCTTCTTCTACTTCTACCTCCACCTCTTCCTTGTGTGTTGGAATTTGATGCATCCTTGTTGTCTTCCGAATTGTTTTGATTGTAGTTGGAGTTGTTGTGACCTACATATAACATTTGGTTGTGGTTGTCATTTCCTTTGGGACCACCAAAGCTAAGCTCTTCTGTGACAAGAGGAGGGGTTAGTTGTTCAAAACCTGGATATGCATCTTTCAAGTTAATGGAAGTTATAAAAGGCTTCCATCTTTCATCTTCTCTCAATCCATTGAGAGTATAACACATAAGATCTTCATCTTCAATCATTGTGCCAATAGAAAATAAAACATCACTTAGCTCCTTAATCTTCAAAGTATATTAAGCTATGGATTGACTTGAACTTTTCTTGATTGTGTTCATCGAATTCTTGAGTTGACATTTCCTAGCTTTGGTATTTGTTGAATACATCCTTTCAAGAGCTTCCCAAGCATCCTTAGATTTCTCTAGATGTTGATTATGCCCTACCATAGCATTAGTAATGACTTGTGAAATGCGGAACATGACTCTCCTATTCCTCTCTTCCCATTCTTTTGCTTGCCTCCTTTGGACTTCGGTGGCCATAGCTTGATTGATTTGAGGTTGAGCATCATCGCCGCTCACAATACCCCATAAGCCTTTGCCCATTAGGTAGTTGGTCATTCTAAACTTCCACATGGGATAGTTATCCTGTTGAGGGTTCCAAGGTTCAACACAACATCTAAGTAAAGAGCAAATCAGAATTACACATTTTCCATTCACACTGATCTTCATTCACTGAGATTCCACCGAAATCATATTTGAAAGTTTATCATAATTTTCCATTCCAGTAACTTTTCCGATTCAAAATTACACAGTCACATTTCAGATTACACATTTCAAAGATTAACAGATTCTTACACACTCACAAACACACGAGTCACAATGCGCTTTTGTGCAGATAATTTGAATCTCTCTATAGGCTTAGCGGAAATAGAAGATTACAAACAAGAACTCTTGTCTCGCAGACAGTTCCGTTCTTTCTTTGATTGACTTAACGCCACGATTACAGAATTGTAAGTATTAGAACTTCATAGACAGTATTTGATTACACCACAAGATTTCATCAATCACAGTCTGTATAATGATTCCTGCAGAACCTGTTTTCCGGTCCTCCAAAGTCCCTTTCAGCAAAGCTTCTTCTCCCTACGGTTGTCGTGCTCCTTCCTTTTGTAACTTCTCCCCTCCTTCCTACGACATGTCCCTTTCTATCTCAACATAACCGTCTTTTTCTTTTTATTTTATTAAAATCCAATACACCAAAAAGATATATCTAACTAGATAATATCTACGTTTAACCATCTTTTCTGAATTCAAATCAATCATTCATCTTCCAGATTTCCCTGCCTTCAACACCTGGCACAGCCCGGTGGGTAATTTTGTCAAAAATTAGACTCGAATTTAACAATCCCTTGATCATATAAAATTATTTCCTGCGACTGTTTGGAAATATGCACTTCTTCCACTTCAATCTTCCGATTCTGCAAACTATTGACATCCTCCTCTGCACCATCCTGCTTTCCCTGAAAGTCTGCATCAATAATAAACTGCTGCTTCTCAATTAATATGTCCACCTTTTCTTCTAGCTTCCTTTGCAACAACTGTTCCTGCAATTCCTTAATTATCTGTGTCTCTTCTTCAATTTGCTTCTCTTGCTTTGTATTTACACATACTAAATCTTTTTCATACTTTGACACAAAGCATGTCTGCACCTGTTCATGCTGAATTTTAAACATACTTATCCAACGACTTTGGAAAACATTCCGAATGTCGTGAACATACTTATGCAGTTGCTGCTTCAATAATCCTATATCCGACCTTGTCATTAATGTAGCATCTAACTCCACATCTTCATCTTTTAACATCTGCTTTTCCAACTCCTTCAAAACTTGTATTCTCGAATGAAGAATCACTTGTTCCTTCTACAAAGTAGCATTAAGTACTGAAAAATCCATCATCTCTTTTTGAATTCCTTCTTGCACAGACTTGTGCCAGTCTTCAAATTCATGCATAGACTGCTTTATACTAGACAACTCTATCACATATTGCATCTTGTCCTTTTGCAATTCCTCCAACATTCGTACCTTCTCATCCAACGCTTCCTGAAGTGTTTTAGCCTTCTTCTGTAAAGACTGATAATCATCCACATTAATAAGTACTTTTGTCTGCTCGTGCTTAGACAATCTTTCCTCTTGCAAAACTAAAAAATCAGAAATTTCCTGCAACCTCTTCTTCATTCCTGGTACATCATAATCTATAGTGTTAATTGATTGGTGCATAACATCCTTCGACATTTTCTCACCTACTGCTTGCAGCTGTTCCTCCAATCTTCTCTTTTTAGACAACCTAAAAACTGTTCCGAGTGCTTTTGGATGCTCAACACCATCTGGCACCTGCAACAAATCACCTCTTGTATCCCTGCTTCTCGTACATCATGTTGAATCATCTGAATAACCGGTTTCAGCTCTTGTAAGGTATAACCTGCGCGGAGAAGATCCTCACACGTCTCTGAAGGTCTATCCATTACTTCTTTCACTGCTAGTTGTTCCTGCTCTCGACTCCTGAACTCGTGACCATGAAGATTTATCTCCTTTGGCCATACTATCTTCTGACCATCGACTAGCTGCACGAACTCAAATAATGCGGCTAAATATGTTGATAGCCTACTATTTGATTGCGTTTTATGCCTATCACCAACAAATATCTCACTATGCAAGTGATCATACACCCAATGAGCCCAACTTACTTTTCCACCTGCCTCTGCATAAGCCAAAGGTGCAAAATTCTCTTTGGACATATAATCATATTTAAGGATAAAACACAACCTTTCCAAATACCATTTTAATTGCTCCCTTCGAAAATAACTTGCGTTCTTTATCATGTAGTACTGTCGTCCTCCTTCTCTAGGTCCAAAATCTTTCCTCAAGGCCTCCTCCGAACATTTTGGAATGACTACATCATCGTACATAGGCAACTGAAATAATTCTGTAACTAATTCCGGTGAAAATTTTACGTGAAGTGCTAATTGACCCTTCGTTTTTCGAATGATTTCCAGCTGGCTCTTTGCATAATAATTGCATCTCCAGCACTCCCATGGCAACGTAGCGAACTGAAATAACCCAATCCTTCTGAGCCAATTCTCATTCAGAGAAGACTGTGTATCAACTTCCACTTTAAAGTCTGTGAATGGCTCCATAAGCATTTGCACAAACTTAGTCGTTGCAGATGGTGTCGATATTTCCTCTTCATCCTCCTGTAACGAACTATTACTTTCCTCCGTAGTAGTTTCTTCCTTTCGCACTACAAATTCTCTCTTTCTCATACGCCCTCTCATGGCTCCTGATTCAGGCACTAACATAGAAGATGCAGGAAAAGGCATTATCTTGGGAGCCATTAAATAGAACAGAAAATACCCGTTCCACAAGTGCGAATGCTTGAACTGCCACTGACTACAATGATGGACGTACTTACGCACGTAACCCTTCATACAACACAATGTAGTATAGAATACCATAAACATCATCATCAGTCCATTGCCCCGCATATCAATAACCCACTTAACAAATCTTCTATGCGTGCCAGAAGAATCATGGAACTGAACACTCATGCGCACTTCAAGAATACGAAATTGATATTTAAATTCTTCAATACTACATTTTATGATGCAAATACAATTCCGACAAATTGTATTTTTCAAGATAATAATTGGTTGAAGACTAGCTTTCTTTTCATATTTGCCTCGATGCCTCTGCTCCTTATAGATCTGCTGACTCATAATATGGAGTATACTTATTTCCAACACCTCATTACTTGCAGACCCGGAATATCCCTTAGTTTGTACACCCCGATTCAGCAACACTTCCTTATCCATCATTGGCCTTGTGCTAACCCCTAGCACACTATTGAACTGCAACTGTAAACCAAGTCTCCATTGTAATCGTAAAAACTTACTTAATGCAGTTTTGGACCAACACGAGGTCAAAAAACACTTTACCACAGATAAAAATGTAGAGAAATAAACTCTTTTACTATGATGATCACAAACATTGCTGAAGTGATGTTCTGGATTATGGACGACTTGCACCACATTAGCTGATAACCAATCCAAATGTGGAGGCTTCCCTTGGAATAATTTCAGCCTAAATCCATTTATTGGCTTGTCCATCCATGTGCCAAACACATCTGCCACTCGAAAAGTGCCTTGACCCAAATCCTACACAATCTGATATGGGCCCCTATATCTCAATGTAAGCTTTCCTGGATGGGGTCCTAACTTAGAATTATACACCATCACCCAATCACCTTCTTTAAATAACTTAAACTTCACATTTTGATTTACCCAAGCTTGTCTCCACCTTTGAATCACCTCCGTAATATATGCACTTATCAAACGATCCTCCTCAATCTGTAAAAGATATTTACTCCTGTGTTTAACCGATAGCTCAGGTGACATTTTCTCTGCCGTAATCCACAAAATTGGAACTACAAACTCCATAGGTACTACTGCCTCCAATCCATATACCAATCGGAAAGGTGTCATACCTGTTGTCACTTTAAATGCTATTCTGAATGACCACAAAGCTGAGTCAAGAAACAAATCCCAATTTTTCTGATTTTCATGCACTAATTTTTTAAGAATATGCATTAAAGTTTTATTCGTGCTTTCTGCCTGCCCATTCGCTTGAGGATGATAGGTTGTAGTCTTTTTATGCAAGATTAAATGAACCCTTGTTAATTCTGAAATCACCTCATTCAAGAAATGAGTACCTCTGTCGCTCACCAACTCAATCGGACACCCAAACCTGGTCATAATATTATGATAAAGAAATTTCACCACACTTGCTGCCTTATTATCCTTCAATACCACTGCTTCCACCCATTTCGTACAATAGTCGGTTGCCACCAATATATATCTATTACCCTGCTGAGTGGTAGGTTTAATTGGCCCCACAAAATCCATGCCCCATTTTTTAAAAGGATCCAGTGGTAATACCGGATGATCCGTCATCCGATCAGCATTATTAGGTTGGCCTAACCTTTGGCAAATCACACATCCTTTAGCATACTCATGCACATCCTTTAACACCGTCGGCCACCACAACCCAGCTTATAATTGTTGGTGCAGATCAATCACCAATTGAAGATTTGGAGCAAAGAAGATGGATACATTCACAAGAGTGAAGGACATGTACACATATGTACATTAGTTATGACATAGGTTACATATACTTATGGTTTGATAAGAGTTTGTATATAGATGCCTATAAATACTTTTGGAAAATGTCGGGATATAGAGAGAAGACAAAGAGAGACTTTGTATGAGCATAGGAATAGAGAAATTAGTGATTGTAAATGTCAATAGACAGTTGAGAAAGAAGTTGTAGTCTCTCTCACTTTTCAGTTGTAGTCTTCTCCTGAAATCAAAGAAATGTTGCGCCCGATGTTTCTGCGTCTACTCCGTCTGTGGTAGATCATTTGTGAAATCCTTTTGAGGATATCTAAGTTGTTAGTTAATGAGTCTGTGACTAGAATTTCAGAGTCTAATTGCAAACAGGTTAGGAGAATTGTAAGTAGGAACATTCATATGTGTTGAATGTTCACAGTTCTCTGAAACAGGCGCACATTTCGAGTCCAAAGAATTGAGTAGTGCTCAGTGCACAGTGTAAAGTTTTACACATATGATAGCTCAAAATCTAAGTTGAGAGATAAGCTATCTTCAGTCAAAAGGTTTTGGTAAAACGGTTTCGACATTGTGAGAACCAAAGTTAAGAAGTTAGGGGTGTCAAATCGACTTCTCAGAAGTACAGATTTGGACATAGGTAACTTGTGAAGTCAATTTCTCAAGTTATACTAAACATTTTTGAGAACTTTAACTTGTAGGAGGTGCGCAATCTCTAGGCGACACTCCATACAAAATTTCATAGAAAACTTTACATGATTGATAGGTCAATGTGAAGAAATTCTGCAGCAGACTTTTCTGTGTTTCATCTTCTTCACAGATTTTCTCAATTTTGATAATTTGGAGATTGGACCTCTAATTTAGTGAAGGTTTTGACTTACTCTTGATATAGAGGTGTTCTAAATTCAAGAGTAGGTTGTTCTTTTGGAGATTAACACTCTCCATCAGTGGTATCAGAGCAGGAGACATCAAATCAAGGAAAGGAAGGTCCCGACTACTGCAGATTCAAGAAATTCAACATTTGAAGAACTAAAAGGTGAAAGTTTGAAGGCAAAGCAAGAGGAGGAGACCATACGACATCAAGAAGGACAAAAGGAGTCTAATTCGAAGTAAAGGTACATACATTGTTTGTAAAGCTTGAAGTTTTCAATACACAGGTGGACACAAGATGGGAGATTCTCTACAGATAGAGAAATTGGATAGGGAAAACTATCCTGCATGGTCAATGAGGATGGAAGCTCATCTTATGAGCAAAGATTTAATTGGTTACATCACAGGAGAAGAAGAGAAGCCAGAATTCAGAGATCCTAGTGTTCCAACTAGGGAAGAGTTAGCAGATTTGAAAAATTGGATGAAGAAAGATGCTCAAGCTAGGAGCATTATATATATGGGAGTCAATGATTACTTGTTACCTCATATTAGAGGTCTTGAAAGTGCAACTGACATATGGAATGCTTTGGAGGAGCATTTCCAGAACACTACAAAGTCAAGGAAGGCATCCTTATGGGCAGAGTTTACTACCTTCAAGAAGAAGGCCTCTCAAACCATCTCAGACTATGTAACAAGGATGAAAGATATTGCAGATGCTTTAGGAGCTGTTGATGAAGACATTGAGGAAGATAAGTTGGTAAGGCAAATCCTTACAGGGTTGAGAGGTGATGACAAATGGAAGCCATTTATTTTGTCTACAGAACTATCACTTGACCATTTCACTCCTGATTTAAATCAATTGTTAGGTCATATGCTAACATTTGAGCAGGATGTTAAAGGAGATGGTGACAAGAGTACAGGTCATGCAATGTACTCAAAGGACAAGAAGAAGAATAACAAAGGAAAACAACAAGCAGGTGAAGATGAAGGAACAACTACTCAAGCCAACTTCCTAAGAGGAAGAGGAGGTGGCAAAGGTAGAGGAAGAGGCAGGAACAACAAAGATGGAGGCAAAGCTTGCTGGATTTGTGGTAAGACAAATCACTTAGCTAATGATTGTTGGCATAATAATCAGAATAATGGTGGATACAATCAAAATTATAATTCAAGAGGAAGAGGTGGCAGAAATCAAAGAGGTAATTACAGAGGTAGAGGTGGAAGGAATTACTTTGGAAGAAATACAGGTAGAGGATTCCAAAGTCAACAATACAACAACATCTACTACAATTATGCTTCAGATCAAAAGGAAGATTCAACACTGATAATGAATGCAACTTGTGAAAGGCAGAATGAAGATCAAAGAGTCTTCTACATTGACTCAGGGTGTAGCAATCACCTGAGTGGTAACATATCTTTGATGACTGATTTGGAGAGTAAAGTTTTTAATCATGTTGTTCAAACAGGTGACAACACAAAGCACAATGTGAAGTCAATTGGATCAGTGAAGGCCAAGGATGGAAGCACCTTATTGAGTAAGGTCTTGTATGTTCCTACAATCCCTAAGAATTTGATAAGTGTAGGACAAATTGTTGAAAAGGGATATGAAGTAAGGTTCACTAATGATGGAGTATATGTGGAAGACCCTAGCCAAGGGTATAAACAGATTGTTTCAGGAAAAAAGGAAGGAAGATTATTTACATTGAAGATTCAAGGCAATATTGGTCATGCTATGTTCACATATGGAGGACATAAGATCTCTGAGTTAGATCTTTGGCACAAGAGGCTTGGACATTTCAATGAAAGAGGTATTAAAGATATGGTTAACAATGGTTCAGTGCTTGGATTGCCTAATATTGCAGGTCAACATATGACATACAAATGTGAGGCATGTCAATTAGGTAAGGCTCATAAACATTCATATTCCAAGCATGGTTTTATGCACTCAGAGAAGCTTGAGTTGGTACACACAGATGTGTGGGGACCATCAAAAGATTTCAGTATAAATGGATCAAGGTATTATGTGATTTATGTTGATGATGCTACTAGGTGGATCACTATCTATGTGATCAAAGATAAGTCAGAAGTGTTTAATACATTTAAGCACTATCATGCATATGCAGAAAGAATTACAGGTCATAAGTTGAAAAGACTAAGGTCAGATGGAGGGGGAGAGTATTTCTCTAATGAGTTCAGTGATTACTTATGGAATGCAGGTATAAAAAGGGAAGTTACTTGCAGGTACTCTCCTCAACAAAATGGTGTTGCAGAAAGGAGAAATAGAACTCTTGTTGAGTTTGCAAGATCCATGATGAAGGAGAAAAATTGCCCTAATTATTTGTGGGCTGAGGCTGTAAATACAGCCACTTACTTGGTCAATAGGCTACCATGTAAAGTCTTGCAAGGTATGACACCATATGAGGCTTGGTGGGGTAAAAGACCTACCTTGGATCATTGCAGAGTATTTGGGTGTGTGGCATATGCATATGTGCCATCACAATTAAGACACAAGTTGGAACCCAAAGCTGAAAAGTATGTTTTCATTGGTTATGATGACAAGCAGATGGGCTATAGATTGTGGAGTCCATCAACAAAGCAATTTATGGTTTCTAAAGATGTTACATTTGATGAACAAAGCACTTGGTATGCAGGTACAATTAACATCAATACAGGTGATGAAGAAGAAGTGAGTCAAAGAAAAGGTAAATCAAAAGTTCAGATATTTGATGAGCAAGAGAATAATGAAGTGCAGGTTGAAGTGGAAGAGACACCAAGATTTGATCCTGAATGTGAAGAGCCAGAAACCTCAAGGAGTGGAGAACTCAGAAGGTCATCAAGAAATAGGTGGCAACCTACAAGGTATAGTTATGATACTTCATTTCTAGCCACAAAAGATTATGCTTATATGGTGAATACAGATGAAGACCCTTCTACATATGAAGAGGCAAAAGGTAAGGAAAAATGGGAGAGTGCTATGCAGGAAGAATATGATGCACTATTGGAAAATCAAACTTGGGATTTGGTTCTAAAACCAAATAGTCAGAAAATTATTGGATGCAAGTGGGTCTACAAGAAAAAAAGGTTTGCAGATGGAAGTGTGTCTAGATACAAACCTAGACTTGTTGTCAAAGGCTTTGCTCAAACATATGGTATTGATTATGATGAGACCTATAGTCCTGTGGCAAAGATGACAACCATAAGGACACTTATTGCTATTGCTGCATGTAAAGGTTGGAAGCTATGTCAACTTGATGTGAAGAATGCTTTTTTGAATGGTTATATTTCAGATGATGTATTCATGGAGCAACCTCAAGGATTCAGAGATAAAAGGTATCCAGATCATGTGTGCAAGCTCAAGAGAGCTTTGTATGGCTTGAAGCAGGCCCCAAGGGCATGGAACTATAGACTTGTGAAGTTCCTAAAAGAACTTGGTTTTCACGTGTCTAAAGCAGATAGTAGCTTGCTTGTTAAAGCAAGTGAAAATGGTTTCATATACATGTGCATATATGTTGATGATATAATCCTTACAGGTACAGATGAAGAAGGAATACAAAGGCTCAAGAGACAAATGGAAAAGGAGTTCAAGATAAGTGACTTGGGAGACTTGTCATACTTCTTGGGCATGGAGATTACATATACTCAACATGGAGTATTTGTGACCCAAGAAAGGTATTTGAAGAACTTGTTAATCAAGTTTAAAATGGATGATTGCAGGGTAGCACCTACACCAATGGAGGTGAATCACAAATTGAGTAAGTTTGGAGGTGAAGAACTCAAGGACATGAGACAATATCAGAGTTTGGTTGGTAGCCTTATCTATGCTACTCTAACTAGACCTGATTTATCATATGCAGTAGGAGTTTTGTCTCAATTCATGCATTGCCCAAGGAAAGAACATTGGATTGCAGGACAAAGGGTATTGAGGTACATTAAGGGTACACTCAATGAAGGTTTGTATTATGGGTTTACCTCAGATACAAATATCAAAATTTATAGTGATGCAGATTGGGCAGGTAATCCAGATGATAGAAGATCAACCTATGGTTATATGTGTTATGTGGGAGATAAGTTAATCTCATGGTGTTCTAAGAAGCAACATACAGTTGCTTTGTCTTCTACAGAAGCTGAGTATAAAGGCATGGTTGAAGCTGCAAAAGAAGTGATTTGGCTCAAGACCTTGATGAAGAGTCTTGACATTATGCATGGGGTACCAATTATATATGGAGATAACATGAGTTCATTGTATTTAGCTGCTAATCCTGTTTTTCATGCCAGGACCAAACACATTGAGATTCAGTACTACTTTCTAAGAGAGAAGGTGATGGATAAAGAGATTGAAGTAATCCATACTTCAACAAAAGATCAGATAGCTGATATGCTTACAAAAAGCTTGGATGGACCAAAGTTACAAAGGTTCAAAGACATGGCAGGTATAAAGAAGAAAGGAGAAACCTCAATTGATGATTGAGGGGGAGTTGTTGGTGCAGATCAATCACCAATTGAAGATTTGGAGCAAAGAAGATGGATACATTCACAAGAGTGAAGGACATGTACACATATGTACATTAGTTATGACATAGGTTACATATACTTATGGTTTGATAAGAGTTTGTATATAGATGCCTATAAATACTTTTGGAAAATGTCGGGATATAGAGAGAAGACAAAGAGAGACTTTGTATGAGCATAGGAATAGAGAAATTAGTGATTGTAAATGTCAATAGACAGTTGAGAAAGAAGTTGTAGTCTCTCTCACTTTTCAGTTGTAGTCTTCTCCTGAAATCAAAGAAATGTTGCGCCCGATGTTTCTGCGTCTACTCCGTCTGTGGTAGATCATTTGTGAAATCCTTTTGAGGATATCTAAGTTGTTAGTTAATGAGTCTGTGACTAGAATTTCAGAGTCTAATTGCAAACAGGTTAGGAGAATTGTAAGTAGGAACATTCATATGTGTTGAATGTTCACAGTTCTCTGAAACAGGCGCACATTTCGAGTCCAAAGAATTGAGTAGTGCTCAGTGCACAGTGTAAAGTTTTACACATATGATAGCTCAAAATCTAAGTTGAGAGATAAGCTATCTTCAGTCAAAAGGTTTTGGTAAAACGGGTTCGACATTGTGAGAACCAAAGTTAAGAAGTTAGGGGTGTCAAATCGACTTCTCAGAAGTACAGATTTGGACATAGGTAACTTGTGAAGTCAATTTCTCAAGTTATACTAAACATTTTTGAGAACTTTAACTTGTAGGAGGTGCGCAATCTCTAGGCGACACTCCATACAAAATTTCATAGAAAACTTTACATGATTGATAGGTCAATGTGAAGAAATTCTGCAGCAGACTTTTCTGTGTTTCATCTTCTTCACAGATTTTCTCAATTTTGATAATTTGGAGATTGGACCTCTAATTTAGTGAAGGTTTTGACTTACTCTTGATATAGAGGTGTTCTAAATTCAAGAGTAGGTTGTTCTTTTGGAGATTAACACTCTCCATCAATAATACCTTCTTGCCTGTAATATCCCCTGACAAATGACCTCCTACTGAACCTGAATGTGCTTCCTGTAAGACTGCTGGTTGTTGAAAATCTGGTACACACCTCCTTATAACCTGATCCACCCCCTTTTTGTATAATGCCCCTACTATAACCAAATACGGCCTACTTTTAAGAGCAAACTTCCTCCTCTGATCAAGTGTAAAATACTGTGGTAATGCACCCTCCATTAGGAAAATTAATAACTCATCATACCACGAATCTGCCTCTACCACTTGCGCAGTAAACAACTCAGCATCTGGAAATACATCAAGTGCACCGGTGGGTGTTTCTCCTGATTCCAATCGACTAAAATAATATGCCATCGCATGCTCTTTCCCTAGAGTATGCACAATCACAAAATCAAATTCCTATAACAAAAGCATCCACCTGGCTAATCGGCCTGTTGATAAGGGCTTCTTGATTAAATAAACCAAAGCCTGATGATCCACATGAAAAACCACTTTATTGCCCAACAAATAATGTCGAAACTTGTTAAGGGCATATACCATCGCCAAAGCTTCCCTTTCCATCACCGGATAATTTCTTTCAGCTGCAGCCAAGACTCTACTGGCATAATAGAGAGTTCTATACCATCCTTTGTCTTTCTGCTGCATCAAAACTGCTCCTACGGCCACATCTGATGCATCAACAAATATGTGAAATGGCAGTGACCAATCGGGTGGTTGCAAAATAGGTGCTACCGACACCATCTTTTTTAACAACTGAAATGCTTTCTCTTGAGCATCGGCCCACATAAACGGAACATCCTTCTTGGTCAAATGCGTCAGCGGTAAGGAAATGTTTGCTAAATATCTTAAGTATCGAGAATGCCACTTAATTTGACCCACAAACCGCATTACTTCTTTAACGTTGGTCGGTGCTTTAGCAGTACTTATAGCTTCAATTTTCTTAATATCAATAGCCATCTCTGCTTGTGATATAACATGGCCCAATAAAATACCACTTCTGACCGCAATCACACTTTTAAACGGATTCAATACCATCCTAAACTGCCGACATCTTTCAAAACATGCTTTCAGGTGTAGCAAGTGCTTAATCATTTCACCAAAGACCGAAAAATCGTCGACAAATACTTGCATAAAGTCCTCTAGATAAGGTTCAAACACTTTATGCGCCACATAATTGAATGATGGCGGTCCCTTCTTCAAGCCAAAACTCATGACGGTAAACACATAAGCGCCCAATTCTGTAATAAATGTTGTTTTATGCTGATCCTCCTCAGCCACACTGATCTGATTATAACCGAAAAATCCATCCAAAAAACTATACATTTCATGGCCTGCTACTGCATCCAACACTGCATCACAAAACGGCATAGGAAACGGGTCTGTAACCGTTGCCGCATTTAACTTTCTATAATCAACACAAATTCTGAGCTTCCCATTCTTTTTGGGGACCACTATGATGGGAGATAGCCAAGTCACCTGATCCACCGGTTTGATAAATCCGACTGCCAATAACTTATCAATTTCTTCCTTCACCTGTTTCGCAAAGTTAGGATTCATTCTATATCTTTGCTGCACCACAGGTACTGCATCCGTCTTCAAATTAATCCTGTGTTGATGCAACTGCGGATCTATGCCTTTTACTTGGGTATAATCCCAAGCAAACACATCTACATACTCCTTAAGCAGGCAAATAAGATCCTCCTTAAACTTTCCTTCCAATGTTTTACCAATCCGCACCATCTTGGGTTCAGCTTCGGTTCCTAAATTAACCTCTTGAAGCTCCTCCTCCTTCACCCGCATAGAACCTGCATACTTCTGATCATACATCCTTTCCGCCCACGTAATTATCTCTTCCTCCTATTGTTCCATCTGCTGGTGCACCGGAATGTCCATACGTTGATCAAATATCTTTTGTAACTGGGCACCTGCCACCTGATCACCAGGAATTGGCCCACCACTATGATCCTTACTTAATACTCCTGCAACATCGACTTCCAATACCAGGACCACCGTTGGGTTTGCTTGCAAAAACTTTTCCTCTTCATCATCTTCAATCTCATATGCTAAATTAATAGTCTGAGCCATAAGTGGTTTCTCCTGTACCGACATATTTTTTTGTCCACACATAGGAATTGTCAATTGCTTTTTACCCTTGGTAATCATTACTACATTCAAGCCCCAATCCTGCTTGACTTTGGCGAGTCAAAACCAAGGTCTCCCTAACAACATTTCATACGGGTACGCGGACTCAGACATTTGGATGACCACAAAATTGACCATAAATGTCATGCCAGAGATGATAATTTGTTGTTGCTTCAGAATGCCAACCGGCTATACTCGTGTTTGATCCGCCATCTTTACCTGAAAAGGTGCTGGAGCCAATACCCCTCTTCCCATTTCAATAAAAATATGCTCAGGTAATATGTTTACCCCTGATCCTCCATCAAGCAACACTTCTGCGAATCGCTGCTGGTTGTACTGCACCTGAATTACTGGTACTACAAAATCCACATCTACTGGATCAATAGTGTTGGCCGAGATTGAAGGGATCGACCTTATTTCGGGCTCTGCATGATCCCCAAGTAGCTTACTCAACAATTTCTCTCGAAACACAGGTACCAAAGATAACAGTTGATCCAAAGACAACTGTAACGGTGAGCTAATGATTTCATCAAACCAATCATTTTCCAAGCTTTGCTGACTCGGTGCCTTATCCCGCTCCATTATGGGAGGTATCAATTTCACACCCTGTTGTTGCTCAGTCTGACCTCCACACCTCACCTTATTATGAGGCTCGTCCCAAACCTGCTTCAAAACCTTTTCTCGGATTTGCCTTTGTTCCTGCCAATCAATAGGGCCTTTATTCCTTGATCTTGTAACCGCCAACACTTCAACCTCTTTACCTTTCCCACATTGTTTACAATCACACTGCCATTGGTTATTATTCTTAACGTGCATTCGATCAGATGTACTGGGTGCATCATGGGTTCTATCCGCTTGATCTGGCCATTCTATCAGCATGGCATTCGCTTGAGCCGCCTGCTACCGCTGTTGTTGATGTTGTCCCTGTTGATTATGCTGATTATACCTAATAACAGGTATACCTCTTTCTTCACGATGCTTTACCCACAAAGGGCAATTCGGCCCTATCCAATGATCGGGAGCTGAACAATATCCACAAGGCATTACCCTTGGTGGTCGACCTTGGTGATTGCCTTGTTGGTTGTTCCCTTGCTGATTCCCTTGATCTCTCCATGGGGGTCTTACTTGTTGCTGTCTCTAAAAATTACCTCGCCCTTGGATAGGAATAGCCTGATTGGCCGCTACATCATTGAGATTTCGATTGTCTTGCTGAGAACTTTGCCCTCTATGCTTAGGGTTATACCAACACTGAGTTGTTGTATGTCCCTCTTTGTCACAGATATCACAAAATCATTTTTCCTTTGGAGCTAGTATAGAATACCCATGTCTCTTTAACTTATTAATCCATTCCTCCTCTTTACTGTGCCTGGCTTTATGCTTACGATGCTTTGTCCTCACTATTTCATCATCATAGTCGTTAGTGTCAGAATCACTTGAACTCTTGCCCGACTCTGTTGTTGAATCCGATTCAACCTTTGAACCAGAATCAGACTGCTTCTTTTTGGCTCGTCCAAACCTTCTTTCCACACGTGCCGCTGCTAATACTAATACATCAAAGCCATTTGCAATGTCCACACTGGCCACCGCATGTCTTATTGTGCTCCATAATCCTTTCAAAAAAAATCTTGCCAACATCTCATCAGTAGGTCGTTCATTACCTTACAACCTCTCCATTAGGGTCCGGAACTTCTGAGCATAGTCTTCCACTAGCATGGTCTTTTGTCTGATGGCCCTCAACTTCCTTAATACATCGGAAGGCGTCTTTTCTTTTCTAAATCGTTGCAAGAATGCTATTTTTAAATGATCATATGTAGCAAAATGGGCAATGACATATTGACTGAACCAGCTCATAGCTCTTCCTTCCAATGTGGCTGCAAACTGTTGAAGCTTAATATCATCACCATACATAGCTAGATATCCTTTGCAGTCCATTTTATCTCGAATTGAGCTACATGGCAATCAACATCCTCCTTAGAGGTTCCACTGAAATGAGCGGCTTTGACCTTAGGATTAGGAGGTGGTTGAGCCATTGGCTGTGGTTGAGGTGTGCGCCTAGTTCTTTGACCGGTCGCCCCTGCAAGTGGATCAAACTGGAGTCGTCTTCTTACCCCTACAGTTGCTCCTGTGAGGAATAACGCTCCAAGTATGCCACCCACTAACCTTGCCTCTGCTGCACCTGTTTCCCCCTGTTCCTCTTCAGTTACCAGAGCTTCCTGCTCCTCGGCCTCGTACCACTCGTAAAAGTCCGAAGATGTCTCCACGTTCGCTGCTCTTGCCTGTGCCCTCGTAAAATATACTTTACCAAAATGGTTGCGTCTGTCCCTCATGCATTTCTTGAGGCTCCTTCAGCCGTACAGTAGGATCGCCAATTGTGTTGAGGGTTCCAAGGTTCAACACAACATCTAAGTAAAGAGCAAATCAGAATTACACATTTTCCATTTGCACTGATCTTCATTCACAGAGATTCCACCGAAATCATATTTGAAAGTTTACCGTAATTTTCCATTCCGGTCACTTTTCTGATTCAGAATTACACAGTCACATTTCAGATTACACATTTCGAAGATTAACAGATTCTTACACACTCACAGACACACGAGTCACAATGTGCTTCTATGCAGATAATTTGAATCTCTCTATAGGCTTAGCGGAAATAGAAGATTACAAACAAGAACTCTTGTCTCGCAGACAGTTCCGTTCTTTCTTTGATTGACTTAACGCCACGATTACAGAATTGTAAGTATTAGAACTTCATAGACAGTATCTGATTACACCACAAGATTTCATCAATCATAGTTTGTATAATGATTCTTGCAGAACCTGTTTTCTGGTCCTCCAAAGTCCCTGTCAGCAAAGCTTCTTCTCCCTACAGTTATCGTGCTCCTTCCTTTTGTAGTTCTCCCCTCCTTCCTACGACATGTCCCTTTCTATCTCAACATAACCGTCTTTTTCTTTTTATTTTATTAAAATCCAATACACCAAAAAGATATATCTAACTAGATAATATCTACATTTAACCATCTTTTCTGAATTCAAATTAATCATTCATCTTCCAGATTTCCCTGCCTTCAACATATCCTTATCCAACTTCTCTACTTGTTGAACCAAGTCAACCATTGAAGACTATCAAAGACTTTGAGAATTACCTCGAATAGTTATATTGTCCTTTGCTCTTGCGTTTGTTAAGCTCCCCCTTGTTTTGTAGCTCCTCTTTTGCTTTGCTTTATCTCCAGATCTGTTGATGAAGCTCACCACCAAGTTTGCTCTAAGTCCAACTATGGAGAATGATTTCTCCTATGCACAATGAAAAAGTGTAGTGAACCCTTGTATGTCCAACACTTGGACAAATAGCTGCACCTTAGATAGCTTGCTGCTCTCAATACAAAATGCAAATGGACTTTTGCCTGTCCACATAAGTATGTTGAAGAACTAAACTTCACTCTCGGACTCATACCTCCTTGAATATATATCCTTTGAGGAAGATATTTTCTACAAGTAAAGTACGCACAAATAGCTTTCTAATAAGCTAAAAATCAAGTAGTTTCGATGCGTTTTGGGCATGAAGATCAACTGACCAAACTACACCACCTGTGCACATAAGTATACTGAAAAACTAGACTTCCCTCTTTGATAGATATCTCACATAATATAAATCTTTTGAATAAGATATTTTGGACACTGAACATACATGCAAAGAGATTTCCAATAAGCCAAAAATCAAGCAATTTGGATATGTTTTGGGTGGGAAAAATAACCGACCAAAATAGACTACTTGTTTACACAGGCATGCTGAAAAACTAGACTTCAGTCTTTGACTTATATCTCATAGAATGTATAAGCTTTGAAGGAGATATTTATGATTAGGAAAGTACACAAGACAAGCTTTCCAATTAGTGTTTAAATCCAAGAAATGGTCACATATACACTGAGATATGAGCTTCACAATAGAGCTATGTACAAAATGATGTGCAGCTGGAAGGAGTCTATGGGAAGACAAAATGATAATATGACCAGATCCGACTATTGGGAGCTCTTGCATCTTTCTCTCCTTGTTTAGAACGTGCTCCCACTCCACGTTTATAACCAATGAGCATGTGACAAAGTTTGTGCCCCCTTAACTCACCACTTTGCCCACTACATGCCACTGACTATGAGGCACGTATTGTATCTTTTACTCATCATGAATTTTGACTAGACTTTTTTTCTTTTCTTTTTTTCTTTTCTCTTCTTTTCCTTTATCTTTATATTTGGTAAATTTATCCAAGCATATCTCATATGAAAATGAGCTTGTACATTTATCTTCAACATGAAGAAAGACTGTTATGCATTAAAGAATGCTAAAGGTAAGGGACAGAATGTTGATGGGCATGTTAAACAATTACCTGCACCATCTACTTCAACTGTGAGTGGGAAGCTTTTTACCATACACAATTTCATACAGTGCACATCGAGTAGTGGTATGTGTTGTGTTACATGGGAGTGGGAAGCTTTTTACCATACACAATTTCATACGGTGCACATCGAGTAGTGGTATGTGTTGTGTTATTATATGCAAATTGTAATAAAGGAAGTTTCTCATCCCAATTACTTGGATTATCTAAAGAATAATAATTTAATAAATCTAAAATAGTAGTATTCGTAGCTTCACTTTACCCATTGCTTTCAGGATGAAATGTAGAGCTAACATCTATTTTGAAACCTAAATTTTTAAATAATGCAACCCACAAGTGATTACAAAAATGAACATCTTGATCTAAAAGAATAACTTTTGGAAAACCATGATGTGCAAAAATACATTTAATAAATAATTTATCAACTTGAGGTGCAAAAAAAGTCTTTTTACAAGGAATAAAATATGTTTGTTTACTAAACCTATCAACAATTGTCCAAACCATATCATTATGAGATGAAGTTGTAGGAAGACTAGTAATAAAATCCATAGAAATTTGTTCCCATGGTCCATTATGTATGGGAAGTGACATTAATAATCCAAATGCTTTACCATGATGTCATGTCACATGTTGACACACAATGCAATGGGAAGCAAATTGTGCAATATATCATTTTCCATATCTGGCCAAAAGAAGAATTCTTTAAATGTAGAAATAGTACTTTGTATGCCTCTATTATCTATATATGATGGTTTATGAATTTGTTTCATAACAAATTCTTTAAGACCTTGTGTGATGCATAACTTGTGTTGGAAATACAAGAATCCATTACGAAAAGTGTAGTGATCATCACTAAATGTTGTAGAATTATTGAAAGCATTCCATGTTTTTGAAAAATAAAAATCAAATGCATAAGTAGGAATCATGTCATGAAATGAATGAATATGAAGAGCAAAAATATGATTGATTGAAACAATATTTGTTAATGGGGATGGGAAGCAACTAAGGGCATCAACTACAACATTAGCTTTGTTGGGTTGATTTGTATGAATGAAGCCCATTTAATGTGTCTTTCAGAAATCCATGGTTGATTTAATAAATGTTTAATAGCTTGTTGGTGTATTTTCTTTAGAACTTCAAAACCCATAAGCTAATGTTTCCAAATTTTAAAAGCACGAACAACAGCTAAGAATTCCTTATCATATGTACTATAATTCTTTTGAGAAGGTTTAAGTTTCCTACTTTCAAATGCAATGCGATGATCATTTTGCATTAATACAACACCTATACCTAAACCACTAGCATCTATAACTACATGCAAAGGTTGCGCAAAATCTCGTTATTGCAAAACAGGTGCATGCAAAAGTGCATGTTTGATTTTTTCAAAAGATTGTTGTTATGCCAATCGCCATGCAAATTTTAACTTTTTCTTCAATAATTATTTGAGTGGAAGTGCGAAATACGAAAAAACTTTTACAAACTTTCTATAAAAACTAGCTAACCCTAGAAAAGAGCATACATCATTCATAGATTGAGGTACAAGCCAGTTGTCAATTAATTTAATTTCCTTTGGATATACATGAATGATTTGACTAGAAATAATATGGCCTAAATACTCTAATTATTTTTTGGAAGAAATAACACTTTTTAGGATTGGCATAAAGTTTATTTCTGTGTAACAAATTAAGGACTGTGGCTAAATTCTCAGTATAGACAAGTATGTCATCAAAGAAAACAAGAAAAAAGGCTTCGTAATCAAGAAAAATGTTATTCATCATGCATGCAAATGTAGCAAGTGCATTGGTGAGTTAAAAGTCATTACCATGAATTCAAATTGATGAGTTTGAGTTCTAAAGGAAGTCTTATAAATGTCATTTTTTGTCATGCATATTTGATAATAACTAGATTTAAGATCAATTTTGCTAAAGACATGTGCTCCATGAAGTTTATTCAGCAAATCGTCTATCCTAGGAATAGGATATCTGTTTTTAATTTTGATCTTATTGAGTGCTCTATAGTGAATGCACATCCTATAAGTCTTGTTCTTCTTCTCCACTCAGAGGACATGTGCTCCAAATGGAGAAGAACTAGGCCACATAAGTCCTTTGTGGAGTAGATTCTTAACTTGATTAGCTATTTCTTTTTTATGTAAAGGTCCATGCCTATAAGCTGCTTGATGGGGAGAAGAACTACCAGGAATTAAATCTATACTATGATCAAGAGATCCCTTAGAAGTTGAGAGTTTAGAAGGAAAATCAGCCATAAAGCAATCTTGATAGGAAACCATAAATGGTTATGTGCACTAGGAAGTGTACATTTGTAATCAACTATGTTATTGACAAAAACAATACATGAACTATAGCATTTCCTAAGTGCATGTTTTGCTTGAGTATGACTAATTAATTCAAATGGTTGGAAATCATGCATTGCAAACAAAGAAATATCTTGATTGTTAAACTTAAAACTAATTGTGTCTGTATGATAATCAATGCATGGATTATAATGATGACAAAAAGGCATACCAAGTATAACATCATAGGACTCCAAAGGAGCAATTAAAAATGTGTGTTCATCTATGTATGAACCTATACAAATCTTGCAACATTATATTTATTTCCTTGAAATGCAGCCTTAACTTTATACATAGAATGGAGTGGATGTAATTGGAGATCTTGTACTAGTGTATAAGAAATAAAATCATGTGAACTACCGTAATCATGTAATAGAAATTTCGTTACCCAAGGTACTTAGAGCCTTTTCCAATGCTTCTTTGGTTGAATCATCTTGAGTGTCTTTATGAAGAACCTCCATGTTGTGTACTTGAGCTTTGACAGGTTTCATGTCGTTAGTTCAGAACCTACATTTAGCTTTAGTATGAACAAACTTACCACACGGGGTCATTTTTGTTGAGCATCCATCATCGTAGTTTGAAGGGTTGGAGATTTGGTAGTTTATAAGGAGGTTGTTCTAGGTACCAAGGAGAAGTTGGATTGAGGAGGGTGCTGAAAAGTAGGAGGACATTGAAAAGTAGTGAAAGGATGCTTGAAAGGAAAATTAGGTTTGATCGTTTGTTGCTCTTGATGTAGTTGTTTTAAGCAAATGGACTTGGTGATGGACTAAAACTCCTTCTCAACATCATGTACGAAAGAAATAGCTTCATAGAGGGTCGCGGGATGTAGTGTGTTGAGTGTTAGACGGCCGCCGGAGTAGGACAAATGTATGCCGGATGTAACGGAGTTTTCGAAATTTGCGCGAAAAGTTGGTACGCGCATCCTGTAAACATCTTTATAAAGCAATGGAAAAAGAGTGGTCGAGAGCCCGTTTTTCTGGACTTGCCAGAGTGATTGTCGAAGCCTGTGTGATGTATTGTTGTGTAGTCTGAGTCTTGTTAGTGTTCTGATCATTCCACCTCACCCACTGATACTGTGGTGCATAGTAATGAATCGTAAGTAAAAGGTTGTGTGTCTGCTTGTTGGCGTTGTGTTTGGTTGTATAAGTTCCCAGGGTTTACGTACTGTGAGTCATTTCTTTGCATAAGCTAATTGATAGTGGGAATTCCGAATAGATAACTGGAAGTGTGTTCTCGTATGCTCTGTTGTGCTACCGGATTCAGTACCTTCGGTATCATTCTCTGGTAATCCCGATTATGAGGAAGAGCTAGTACCTTCAGTAGCATGAATAAGTTGATTGAAGAGTACTGATAAGTTTTGTGACGAATGAATCTATCGATTATAGTATCTTCTGGTTGATTTACTGCCTACTGTGAGTTTGTGTGCTATCCGGCATATATACCTGTCATGAAGAAGTTGTGTGTTGATTTACGAGAATATAATACCTATTAGTTGTTATTGTTGTAACACTCGGACTACTGCCCTGTCTCAATAGCCAGTTTAGTCTGTAAGAGTTAGATACACAGATTCCCAGAAATCGGATATTGTTTGATGAAGGCTAATAACTGAGCTAAAACGTGTTAATGGTTATTTACTGTTGTGCAAAGATTTGGGAAATTAGTACAGGGCCTCTGTCTAACAGACCCCTACCACTCCCAAGAACCCACGTTGTTTCGGTGACGATACTGGAAGTTTAACACAGTTTACGGTGAATCACTGTTTTACGTTTAATATTTGTTCGGTAACGATTTCAGCTGGTCAGTACCACAGTGTTTCTGTAACACTTTAACACTTGACCTTAACACTTGGCGCCGTCTGTCGGAAAGTGGCATCAAGATTGCGAGTCGTTTGTTAGAATCGCACATCCAGATTATCGTTCGATTGGAAGTAGCAACAGAACCAGATTGTTGCAAACTGTTCCGTTAGTAATACTACGCGATTAGTACGAAAAATGATACATGCCGGTTACTCGATCCGGTGAAACGTATCCCAAGAACCATCAGTCTGGAGTACTTAATGTACTAAAGACAACTCTGGAAGGTAAAAGTACAACTAAGTCTGACCCAGTTGTCAAGAAAGTTAAGAACGTTAAAACTGATTCCGGTCATATTCCGGTAGAACGTGTTACGACTCTAGTACATTCCGGTACTATTTCGGCAGAATCTGTCGAAGATATAGTAAGTCCAGAACCTACCAAGACGCAGTTGGAAACTAGTTTAACAATCTTGGAAAAAGATTCAAATTCATCTACGATTAGAAACGCTCTAGTCAAAGAAATCGGCGAAGGCGAAAAAACACCGTATTCGGGCATAATTTCGGTGCCTTCCGGTGATATTTCGGTAAGAGAATCACAGTTTTTCGGTGACGGTTTAGCATTTTCTACTGAATCTTCAGCCCAATCACCACGCTTGGAAGCGAGTTCCCATACACTGGACATCAAGAAGGAAGGAAAGCTTTTCGAAACAGAGATTCGAAGCATATTAAGTAAGATAATCGCACCGGAAAGTGCACCATCCGACGATACAGATTCCGGTAGTTCAGATATTCAGACCCTAGATACAGAAGGAAGGTATAATACACTCACGATGAACGGACAACAACAACAACAACAGTCATGTCCACTCAGGCCACCTCCAACGGGAGTGACATACACGAAGTTTGGTGGATTTCCAGGAGATGATTCGGATGCTCACGTACGCACTTTCGAGATAAGCTATGCAGTTCTCAACCATCCACCGGATCAAGCCTACAAAGCCATTGTCTTCCAATCTACACTTGTTAATGAAGCAGCTAGATGGCTTACAGAATATGATATTAATCATTTCGGCACCTACGAAGCAATACGAGATGTTTTTTTGCAGCTATTCAGGCTAAAAAAGAATCCAACCGAAATTTTTGACTATCTGCAAAACAATAGACAGAAACCAAATCAAACCGTACAAGAGTATGCTACTCTCTTCAGAACACACTTAAGGCAGCTACCATCGGCCCACGCTAACTTGCCAGATGACGTTATCACTCAGTGGTTCATCAATGGCTTGGTTCCACAACTTAAGCAGATCATGATCATAAGATGTGTCGGAGCCATGTCCCTCGATGCAGTCATTGCAATGACTCTGCAACTGGAACACAAAGTCGGTGGATTTACAGAAGATTTGGAATGATTAAAAGCAAACAAAAATGTTGCAGAAGATATGACTAGACAAGTATACTATAACACATGCAAAAATTTAGGACATACCAGTGCCAATTGCGCACTTAATCAGACATTCTGCGCTATCTGCAACACTGCCGATCACACCACCGAAAACTGCGCATACAACGCTAGAGTACAGGGAACAGCGACTGTCAATGCAATTATCCAGGAACAAGGGCATCCGGCCAACCACTATGTGCCTCCACAATTGAGAAACAACCAGCAGCAAGGGTATCAAAATTACCGAGGACAGAGGAATAACAACTATAATGCAAACCGCTCGCAGAACGGACCACCACCGGAAAATCCTAATTTACCACCACCACACTGCCATTTTTGTGGTGAATTTGGACATATTAGGAGATTTTGCAAGGATGCAGCTGAGTATGATCAAAGGAAGAAGGAAGATCAAAATCCAATGGCCAACATGGTAAAAATCACACCGGTGGAGACACAGGCTGCTGCAGTCTAGACCCGTTCCGGTAAACAACTGCAACCAGCAGCAGAAATATTTGAACCAGGGATACGTGAACAACACAGAATGTACAACAAGGCTAGTCAACGGACCACAGCAGAACC
Organism: Ceratopteris richardii; assembly: GCA_020310875.1. Lineage (NCBI taxonomy): Eukaryota > Viridiplantae > Streptophyta > Polypodiopsida > Polypodiales > Pteridaceae > Ceratopteris > Ceratopteris richardii. Next base: position 50,107,247 of record CM035424.1, read on the forward strand.
ACCAGTCTTCCCAGAACCTATTCCGGTAACCCAGCCCTCGTTAACAAAGGAAGGAACACAACAAAGGGAGTTAGCAGTAGGAACATCATCAGCAGCAGATACATTACCAACCGTAGACACCTCCGCATCAGCAGAGGCATCAACTTCAACATCAGTAGAGTCTATCAATCAATCTCAACAGGCCTGGGAAATCTTATCTAAGGCATCTATCACTCTGCCTCTGGGCCAACTACTGGCATTAGTACCTGGGATTCGCCAACAGTTCCAACAACAATTCAGTCCGCTACCTTCTTGTATTCCGGCGACAACAACAGTTCAACCGGAACCTGATTCTACGGTTGATCATTCAGTCCCCTTGATTACAGTATGGTATAAGAATCATAAGATTACGCAGGTATTAATTGATGGAGGCTCTGGTGTGAACATTGCGACTGCGGTAGTATGCAAAAGATTAGGATGGACCGAAATCGAACCAGTTCAATTTTTTGTCAGAATGGCAGATCAATCAAGAGTCCATCCGGTAGGACTTGTTCGGAATGTACCCATCACTTTAATGGGTACGACCTTTAAAATGACCTTTGTTATACTAGATTTGCCGGAATCCACTTATGATTACAACCTTCTTTTCGGCCGACCTTGGCTGAAGCATGCGAAGGTAATACATGACTGGTCTACACAAGAGCTTATGTTTAAAGATGCCAATCATAGATATGTGGTAAAATTAGATGCTATACAACCTTGCGAGCTACATGCTAGACCGTATTTTGCTGAACCAGTCCATATGCTAGATGGATTGTTAGACGATGAAGAAGAAGAGTTTCTGAAGAATAACGCTGATTTAATTTCCTTAGGAACTGTTGATCTACAGACCGTTGTAGATAATTGGAATGCTTCAGTTTGTACAGTAATACCCATCACAGAAGAGGCTAAGAAGGAAGACACTGTTTCGACACATGACGATGAACTGCAACAACTTCTTAAACCAACAGACAACACAGAAAAACATCAACAGTTCTATGTCCCCGAAGATCAGCTGATCACTTACAATTTAGGAGATGAAGATCATCCGCATCATGTAAAGATAAAGCAAAACTTACCGGAAACATTTCAAGCAAGCTTAATCCAGCTACTCCGAGAATTCACTGACGTCTTTGCATGGGACTACAAAGACATGAAAGGATTGGACCCCCGTATCTACCAGCACAGGGTCATGCTGAAGCCAGAATCAAGACCGATAAAGCAAACCAGCTACCGGATGAATCCCCATTATGCATCTCAGGTAAAGGCAAAACTTGATAGGTTATTAAAAGTCGGATTCATCGTACCAGTAGAGCATGCTGAATGGATCTCTCCAATTGTGATTGTGCCTAAGAAAAACAAGCAATTGAGAATCTGTGTAGATTACCAAAAATTAAATGCAGCAACCGTACCGGATCCTTTTCCAATCCCCTTTTTGGATACCATGCTTGATAGAGTAGCAGGTCACGAGATGTATTCATTCCTAGATGGATACAGTGGCTACAACCAAGTGAGAATGGCCGAAGAAGATATACCAAAAACTGCATTTATTACCAACTGGGATGTCTTTGCTTGTACGGTAATGTGGTTTGGATTGAGAAACGCACCAAGCACATTTCAAAGATGTATGCAGGAGATATTTTCTCCTTATCTCACTTCATTTATGCAAGTATATCTCGATGATTTTTCAATTTTCGGTAAGATGATAGCACACCTGTTCCATTTACGGTGCTGCTTTCAGAAATGCAGAGAGTATAGACTCTGCTTGAACCCAAACAAATCAGTGTTTGCGGTCTCATGTGGCAAATTACTTGGCCACATTGTATCTGCACAAGGTATCCAAGTAGATCCAGATAAAATTTCAGCAGTATTAGAAGCTCCGGTGCCAGCTACTCCAAAAGAAGTTATGCGCTTTATGGGCCAAGTACGGTGGCATGGAAGGCACTTACGGTGGCTTGCTCATCTGGCTATACCACTAAACAAGCTAATCAGCAAAACACCTCGACAATTTGAATGGACCCAGGAATGCCAGATAGCATTTGATCGTTTAAAGCATTTATTAACACAAGTTCCTATCTTACAACCGTCGGACTAGGATCACCCATTTCATGTATTTGTCCATGCTTCAGATATAGCAACAGGAAGTGTGTTGATGCAACAAATTGATAAATGGTTCAGACCAGTGTATTATGCAAGTCGAAGATTAGCCCCTGCTGAGAAAAATTACTCTGTAACAGAAAGAGAATGTCTAGGGCTAGTATATTCGGTCAAGAAATTCAGACATTACTTGCTAGGCCGTAAATTCACATTTTCATGTAGATCACGCTGCACTTGTCTATCTAGTTTGGCAACAGCATCTAGGTGGTCGATTAGCGTGATGGGTCTTACTCTTGCAGGAATTTGACTACGAAGTCATTCACCGGCCAGGCAGTTCACATGCCTTAGCAGATTTTTTATCCCGCTTAGATTCCAGTGAAGCTCCGATGGGCATAGATGACACGACACCCGTGATTTATGTGTCAGAACCAATTAATGAAGATTCTGCACACCCACCTATCCCATTTTTATGATCAGATCTTGACCTTTCTTACTGATGGTTTCCTTCCATCTCAGACTTCTAGAGCAGTACGCAGGAAAATTGCAATCTTTAGCCGCCGATTTCGGTTAATTGCTGGAGAATTATATTATGTAGATCACACCGGAATCTTACTTCGATGTATTCCACCGCATGAAGTTAACTCAGTTATCACTTTGGCTCACTCGATTCGTTCGGGTGGCCACTTTGCTGCAGATCTAACTCACCGGAAAGTTCTGCAGAGTGGTCTCTGGTGGCCAACGATGTACAGAGATATATTACAGTTTGTCAAACAATGTGATACTTGCCAAAGAGCTAGACAGCCTCTGCAACGTCATCTCTTTCCTCTGCAACCCATCTTACCATTGGAACCTTTCCAGAAATGGGGTCTAGATTTTATCGGTCCAACTACACCACCAGCAGTCTTCAGTAACAACCGTTACATACTGACCTGTACAGACTATGCAACCAGATGGGCTGAAGCCTGGGCTTTACGGTCTGCTACAGCCGTTACGGTAGCAAAGTGTCTACTAACCGATGTCTTTCCACGTTTTGGATTACCACTGGAAATTGTATCAGATCAAGGCACTCATTTTGTAAACAATTTAATGAAGGCACTTACACAGTCGTTCTAGGTCACACATAAATTTAGTTCTCCTTATTATCCGCATGCTAATGGTTTGGCTGAAAGTACAAACAAATCTCTGCTGAATATACTTTGGAAATTGATCATGGAAGCATCGGAAAGATGGGATCAGCTGCTACCTGCAGTGTTATGGGCATACCGGACTACCTACAAGGTAACAACAGGATTGACACCTTTCAAATTAGCTTATGGCTTAGAAGCAATAGCACCAATGGAGATAGTTATACCAAGTTTACGAGTAGCCATTACCCAGAAACTGCTACCGGAAGACTCACTGTCATTTCGGTTGGACACACTCAGAGAGTTAGACGAGCACCCATGGCTCAATTTTTTAACCATGCACGAAGTTCAACTAAGACAGGCAAGGACGCACGATCGAAACCTGAAGACTCCTGTATTTTCGGTAGGACAGCTTGTACTTAACTATAATGCAAAGTCAAATAGATCCGCAGGCAAATTCAAATTACGGTGGTTCGGCCCTTATAAAATCTCAGAGCAAATCCGTCCAGCAACTTTTTGGTTGACTACGTTGACCGGAAATCCACTTCCAAAAGCAATCAACGGCTCAAAGCTGCGGCCGTATCAAAGCGCTACTAGTCCGCATTAAATCATTCGGTGGTGGACCGCATTTTTTTAGCTTTTGTTTTTTACTTTTCATTCTGTTCTTTCTTTTCTTTTTAAAATAGCCGTGTTTTGTCATAAGCCGCCCTCCTTACCAATTACTCAAGCATGCACGCCAAATTAAAAGCAATATCATTCCAGCACCACACAATGATAACCATCACTTCCTACCCCCCCACCGTAATATCTGTACTTAAGCTCTTTGGTTGCGCCAAAAAACGCTATTGTGTTCTTGTGATTGTGCTTGTGTTTTCTGTGTTCTGTGTATCCGTGTGTTGTGTCCTGTGTATTCGTGTTCGCGTGCGCAATGGAAGCGTTGGCGAACTACACAGCTTTCTGTGATGGTATCCCTACCGAGGTAGGAGAATACCTGCGCACCCGAGGGTTGGCCAACTTCGCTGAGTTGCCATGGCACTCAGTGGAAGCCCATCCCTTCTTCGCACAAATCATCCCTGCCATCGCCCAATCCCCCATCGTTGAACGACAATGGCTCTTCCCCTCCCTACCATCTAGAACCGTAATAACCTTCCAGGCCTTCGCTGAAGCCTTCCGCCTCACTCCACAAGGCCGCGAGAATGGCCCAAGTATCCCTGTAGCCCGCATGACCGAACTTTTCGCCCGCCATTCATCAAACGAACACGCCATTCTCTGCCGCCCCGAACCTGAAAGAACTGCATTACAGTTCTTAGTCGCAATCCTTAACCTCCAGAAACGCACCTACGGTATATCCCACCCATTCTATTCCGCCATCGACCTTGCTGCACATGAACCCGTCAACTTTGCCTCCTTTTTCTTTCACCATATCCATAAGGAGTGTGTAGCCATAGTGAAACAAGTCAAAAAAGGAACCACCCCTCGATCCAGACTTCCCCACATCCTCTCCTTTCTCTTTCGGACCATACTCGCAGCTCAACCACCACCACGAGGACCCGTCCTAAGGCATGAAGAATCAGTACAGCTACTAGAGGATGAGGAAGAAGAAGATGAAGAAGAGCTCAATCAATTGTTCCGCCGGAAACGAATCAGGATTAGCTCCTCCAAAAGTGCAGCACAAGGCTCAGCCGGAAAAGATAAAGATGACAATAAAGAAGAAGAGAAGAACGAAGAAGAGACATTCCATGATACAGCTACTTCAATGCACAATGAATCATCGACTGAGCAAAAAGAACAACAGGATCGAGCAGAAACAGAATCAATTTCGACCGAAAAAGAATCAGAGCAACAGGTAGACGAGCAAGAATCTGCCAGAGATGCACTAGATAAGCTATTGAAGGCAGTGGAATCCATAGAAGCGAACAATGCAGAACAAACAAACACGGTAACAACCACTGACTCTGCCCTCCCCAAAACACCGCCTGTTAACTCCATTTCCCAACCGAAACCACCCCGCATTCCCATCAAGCCCAGTCACCCCACCGAAACTGTTGAAGCCTCTACATCCTCCCTCAACTATTCACCACCAAATTCACAACAAATCCTCACCGAAACCTCTTCGCAACCTCGCCCTCCTCTGCCACCCCACCCCATTCCAGTTTTTTCGGAATTAGAATCTATGGGTCGAATGTTGATTAATCTATTCCAACAACTGCCGCAACAACTAAAGCAAGCCACAGACAATGCACGAGATGAATTCCAAAGAAAATTGGAAGTGATGGAGGCAGATATCACCCCCCTCCAGGAAGAATTACAAGCCGCAAGAGTAGAAAACCATGCACTCCATGAGCAGATCAAGCACCTATAGGCTACACTCCAAGCACAAGAAGAGAGCTTAAGCAAGCGAGATAAGGCACTGGCTGCAAAAGAAGAAGTACTGTCAGCTACCGACACAGAGATAACAAGATTAAATCAAACAATCAAAGATACAGAAGACACACGAATCGCGCTAGGAAACCTACTGGAAGAAACAAGACTCCAGCTACAAGACACAGTACAGAAATACCAAGAGCAGCAAACAGAAGCTAAGCAAACCGAGGAACAACTATAGAGAACGAAAGAATCCTTAGACGACGTCAACAATATGCTCAAACACCAATTGAACAGGGAAACCAAATATCTAAAGGACTTAGCGAATGCCCGCAGAGAACGAGATGCATATCACAAAACTATACAGTTCCAGAATCAACAATTTGAAAGGTTAGATAATCAGGTACGCAACCAGAAAGACCGAATCACCGAAATGCAGAAGCAAGTAAGTGAAATGAAGACGGCCAGAGATGCGGCATTATCCAATGACTTCTACTTACAGGAGGCCTTTTTGCAAACACAGGCCGAAATTTTGCTCACCAAAGCCATTGCCCTTAGTTCTGTTAGAGTAGATGCGCAAATATTAGAACCCGACACCCTTAAACAGTTATTAGAAACCCTTAAGAAAAAAATAGCCCGTACATTTAGATTAGCCAGAAATATGTATCTATAAGGAATGATAGATGAACAATAATTTTTGTAATCAAAAATCACTTGCGGGTTCGAGTCCACCGTGCGTGCCAGTGTTAGACGGCCGTCGGAGTAGGACAAATGTATGCCGGATGTAACGGAGTTTTCGAAATTTGCACGAAAAGTTGGTACGCGCATCCTGTAAATATCTTTATAAAGCAATGGAAAAAGAGTGGTCGAGAGCCCGTTTTTCTGGACTTGCCAGAGTGATTGTCGAAGCCTGTGTGATGTATTGTTGTGTAGTCTGAGTCTTGTTAGTGTTCTAATCATTCCGCCTCGCCCACTGATACTGTGGTGCATAGTAACGAATCGTAAGTAAAAGGTTGTGTGCCTGCTTGTTGGCGTTGTGTTCGGTTGTATAAGTTCCCAGGGTTTACGTACTGTCAGTCATTTCTTTGCATAAGCTAATTGATAGTGGGAATTCCGAATAGATAACTGGAAGTGTGTTCTCGTATGCTATGTTGTGCTACTGGATTCAGTACCTTCGGTATCATTCTCTGGTAATCCCGATTATGAGGAAGAGCTAGTACCTTCAGTAGAATGAATAAGTTGATTGAAGAGTACTGATAAGTTTTGTGACGAATGAATCTATCGATTATAGTATCTTCTGGTTGATTTACTGCCTACTGTGAGTTTGTCTGCTATCCGGCATATATACCTGTCATGAAGAAGTTGTGTGTTGATTTACGAGAATATAATACCTATTAGTTGTTAGTATTGTTGTAACACTCGGACTACTGCCCTGTCTCAATAGCCAGTTTAGTCTGTAAGAGTTAGATACACAGATTCCCAGAAATCGGATATTGTTTGATGAAGGCTAATAACTGAGCTAAAACGTGTTAATGGTTATTTACTGTTGTGCAAAGATTTGGGAAATTAGTACAGGGCCTCTGTCTAACAGACCCCTACCACTCCCAAGAACCCACGTTGTTTCGGTGACGATACTGGAAGTTTAACACAGTTTACGGTGAATCACTGTTTTACGTTTAATATTTGTTCGGTAATGATTTCAGCTGGTCAGTACCACAGTGTTTCTGTAACACTTTAACACTTGACCTTAACATGAGCTTGGATTGGATTCCCATCTCCAAAACATCTTCAACTTCCATTGCAAGGTATCTTCAAGAATTTTTTCAAGCGAATCAATGAGTAGTAGTTGTTGCCAAAAGCATTCAGTGTAGGTAGACACAGTATTTCCATCTTTCCATCCGAAATTTTTCCATGGTCGACCAGCATGTAAGTGGAACTAAGGAGGAAGGAAGGACTCCTTGACCTTTTCTTGAAATGCGATCCATTTGGTAGGGTGGTTCGTGCTACATTGCAAAACATTCCACCATAACTAGGCCTTATCCACCAAATAATTAGTAATAAATTTCACTTTTTCAATTTCAAAATACAATTCGTCAGAATAAAAGTCATCAAATTGGGATAGCCATGAAAGAACAAATTGGCCATCTTTTCACCCATCGAATCGAGAAAATTGGAATTTTTTGGCACCAATCTTGGAGTGCATGCTTCTTCTTGAGCAATGATAATGGCCTTCACCACCCTAACTAGGTTATTGTCATCTTTCTGCATTTATTGGGGTGCAGCATCGCACTCTTTTATCTCATTGTGAACATGTTGGAGTTCGTGCCACAAAAGCTCCAATTGTTGCTCAATCGGTACCTGAGACAGGGGTGATGTACCAAAATCCTTCGTAACATGGGTAGGGTCAATGGCCTTATATAGAACCAAAACCTAGGACTAAGCATGGGAAAATAATTTTAGTATTATTGAAATCCTTTAAACGAACTTTACCACCTACTCCTATTTTAGATTATCCTCCATTACTTGAAGAGGATGCTGAAATTTTAGTTCTAGAGAAAATACTTGATTATGATGTTACTACTACATGCATTGGTAATCACCCACTTTAATAATCACCCACTTGAAGAATCTCAATGGATTCATAAGACATCACTAACTCCACATTCATTTAGTTAAATATAAAAATCACCCACTTGAAGAATCTCAATGGATTCATAAGACATCACTAACTCCACATTCTCATCATTTGAGTTTTTCATATCATTCACAGTCACATTAAATTCCACTTTTCCAATTCCATGCATGTGTTTTTACATGGAACATGCTTATGATTGTTTAGTGATGGGACATGTGAATGGCCATCCATGTCTATTTCATTCTTATCATTTGAGGTCAGTTTCTCATCAATTGGGTGGCATGTTATACTTTATGGAATAATGAAATGTCAAATGGATTTTAATGTCTTGAGGGTTTTAATGTGATTGTGTTTTTATTTAGCAGTTGGAGACTCATGAGGGTATGAATGTGTGTGGACTTATTCAAATATTTTTGAAGGTAGATAAAAGATAGTTTTTTCGATATTTTTTGTAAAAATAATAGATCAATTTAGAAAGTGATGTTTTTGTAAAGACAGTAGATTGCTTAGAAAATGATGAATTTGTAAATAAAGTATATTTTCTGTTATACATTATGGAAGTTGTTGAACAATGCATTCTTGGAGTGTTAATTTATTAATGTATTAATGTGTTTTGGTGTTTTTGATCTAACAGCTGAAGGTTCGTGAGGGCGTGGAAGCGTGAAAGAGCGAACTTCAATAATCCGACTTTAGGGCGGACATCAATAAATCGGATTTATAATTTAGCTTTTAAATAAATCCGCATAGAAGGTTCTATTATAGTTAGAAAAATAGTGGTTAGAATAAGGGTCATTGTAGACCATAGTTTCCGATATTAAAAGAAAGGCTTTCTACTAAAGTCACCAACTTTTAGTTTCAGGCATGCTTTTCAAAGCCACTCTCATGTAACCACTCTTTTCAACGTAATCCAAAATTCCTATAAATACATGCACTTTGTGGACTGTCAAAGATTGCAACCAATACTGTGTTCAGTCTCGTCTCTTGGCATCTTTATTTTTCTGTGTGTTTTTTGCATTTGCAACCTCTGTGTGCATGTGAGAAAGATCTTGATAATAGTGGTATCAGAGCCTTGCATGCATCACTACAGAGGGATCTATTTTTGTTCATTTTGGCGAATTTATCTCTGTTTTTCTGTTCTCTATTTGCAATCTGATTCCGATTCCGATTCCGGCTCTGGCTCCAACTTCCCCTTCTATTTTTGTTTTTGTTTCCATTTCTATTTCCATTTTTGTTTCAGTTCCAGTTTCGGTTTCTGTTTCTGTTTTTGTTTCTGTACTAGAACCAGAACCTACCTTTACTCCAAGGCATCGACTAAGGCATAGAACTTAGGCATAACTTAAGGCATAACTAAGGCATAACTAAGGAATTACTTTGGCATCTTTGCCACCCAAGGCTCACTTGGCGACCATTGGCTATGCGCGAACCAATTTTAATGTATGAGTGGCATTAAGGACTTTTAGATTCACCAAGGTGGGAGGATTTGAACCCACAACCTCACCCACACAAGGGAAGTGTTTTACAACTACACTATCTCTTTGTGTTGTCACTCTACTTCTCTTTTCATATATTTAACACAACTTTCATCTCTTTCTTACTTTTTCAATTCCCAAGAACAACCATTCCTTTTACATTTTAACTCAAACAAATTCAAAAATTGTTTTTACATATTTAGCAAGAGGGTTTTGTCTCTACATCCTCATGGACCATATGAACAACATGGAGGATTTCTGCGAATCACCTCTACCCGAGGTCACACTCAAGAAACAACTAGAGCTCCTATGACACAAATAACGAGGCACTCAAAACGAGATCTGACAATGCGACAAAATACTCGAAAAGATGCAAACTGATGAAGACAACCTTACGAGAGTGGTCAAAGCTATTGACTCTACCCAATCCGATGGCACGCATTCCAAGATTGCTGTTAAGAATTATCAATTTTTATGATTTGATTGCCAGAAGGATGGCCCTTTAATCCTTTCATGGCTTTCATAGTTTGAAGATTCGTATATTGATGAAACATATGCTGAAAGTGAAAAAGTCAAATTTTCCACTAACTATTGAGTAGGAAAAGCTCAACTCTAGTGGAATGTCATGCGGCACAGTACCGAGCGTCCAACAATGTGGAAGGCTTTCCAAGATAAAGTGAAGGATTCTTTTCTTCCTCCTCAATACCATTTACATGTTGGACGTGCATGGATGACCCTTACATGGAAGGAGGGAGATATAATTACTACCTACATGGAGTGGTTCTGGCAAAATTTACTATTGGTTCGAATGCTTGAAGATGTATCAGAGGATAGCTTGCAGCGAAAATACGAAGATGGTTTGGAGGTGGGAATCCAAGCTAATCTTCACACCTTATGACCTACAACCCTCAACGAGGCTATATCTTTTGCCTATGATGCAGAGAAAGAATTACAGTCCATAACCAAGTCACTTCGTCTACAACAACCACATCAACAACCACTTTATGTTAAACCAAATCTTCCCATGAAACGTGCTTTTAATGCCCCATCTTACCGTAGTTTTCCTTTTCCACTCCAATCCAACTACTCAACTGCACCTATTGCTTCATCTCTCCAACCTACCAAACCACCTACCCTACAAATATCAGTGATGGATGCCCAACAAAAGCAACCATGAATCACCTACTGGAATTGTGGTAAACTTGGACATACAAAAACGAAGTGCCAATTGCGACCTCTTAACATGAAACCAGATGCAACTCAAGTACATAACATGGAGGCCCATAATGAAGAAATTCCTCCTCTTTGGACAGAGGAATCATTGGAGAAGGACTTAAGTACCTTGGGTGACGATATCTCTCTTCATTCTCTACTTTGCATGCAGGGTACTATAAACAACAAACTCATTAAAATTCTACATGACAATGGTAGTTCACATGACTTCATTTCCCATTTATTAGTACAAGAACTTAAATTAAAAACGTTTCCTTCTTTTTATAAAGTAAAATCTTCATTTCAAGGTAATCGTTATAATGTAATACGAGAAGTGCAAGATGTTACAATTAGCATAGGCCCATATGTTGATTCACAAACATTTTTAATTGCACCTTTGCAATCATACGATGTTATACTAGGTATGTCTTTTTTTCATCATTATAACCCACGCATTGACTACCACACACATACTTTTAACTTTGAATTTAAAGGTCAAATCATTACTTTGTCTGCACGGTATGATTTCCAGCCATTTCCATTGATTTGTCATAGTCAAGTAAAACATGCATTTAGGAAAGGATTCAATTCATGCATTGTTTTTTCAATGTCATCAATGATTATACTCATACACTTCCTGATGCACATAAACCTTTCATGACTCCTTATAAGGATTGTTTTATGTCTGAGTATCCCTCTGAATTACCACCATCTCGAGGATCCTTTGACCATAGCATAGACTTAGTCCTTGGTAGGTCTCCTCCTCATAAAACACCTTATAGACATGGCCCACTACACCAAAAGGAAATAGAAAACCAAGTAAAAGACCTACTACAGAAAGGACTTATAATGCCTAGTTCTTCCCCATTTGGAGCACCAATTCTCTTAGTAGAGAAGAAGAATAAAACTTATCAAATGTGCATTGATTATAGAGCCCTTAACAAGATCATAATAAAGAATAGATACCCTATTCCTCAAATCGATGATCTTTTAGATAAATTACGAGGAGCTCATGTCTTTAGTAAAATTGATCTAAAATCAAGATACCATGAGATTGCATTTAGAATTCAAACATGCCATTATGAATTTATGGTAATGCCCTTTGGACTTACTAATTCTCCTGCTACATTTGCACGAATGATGAACAACATTTTTCTTGATTACCAATCTTTTGTTCTTGTATTTTTAGATGATATACTTGTTTACAGTAAGAATGATAGTGAGCATGAGATGCATCTTAAAACAATTTTTCATTACTAAGAGAGAATACACTTTACGCTAATCCTAAAAAGAGTTATTTCTTTCAACGTAAGCTAGAATATCTAGGACATATTATTTCAAATGAAGGTGTGCATGTGGATCCAAAAAAGATTAAAGTTATAGTAGAATGGCCTACACCACAATCAGTCAATGATGCTCGTTCTTTTCTTGGGTTAGCTAGTTTCTATAGGAAGTTTGTTCGAATTTTTTTTAATTTAGAATTGCCCCTTACCTTGTTATTGAAAAAGAAAATAAAATTTGCATGTGGACTTACCCAACAACAATCCTTTGAAAAACTCAAACATGCACTTTCCAATGCACCTGTTTTACAATTACTTGATTTTTCACAACCCTTTCATGTTGTTACTGATGCTAGTGGTTCAGGGATAGGTGTTGTTTTAATTCAAAATGATCATCCCATTGCATTTGAGAGTAGGAAGCTTAAGCCCTCAGAAAAGAATTATAGTACATATGATAAACAATTGTTAGAAGTTGTGCATGCTTTGCGAATTTGGAAACACTATCTTATGGGCTCTGAGGTCTTAATCAAAACTTATCAATAGGCTATTAAGCATTTATTAAATCCTCCCTTAGTCTCTGATTGCCCTCTTAAATGGGCATCATTCATTCAAAATTTCCAACCCATGATCCAATATCAGCCTGGTAAATCTAATGTTGTAGCTTATGCTCTTAGCCGATTTCCTTCACATCATGTTGTCTTGCATAGTATTCTTGGCATCCAAATACATTCTTTTCAAGAAATGGTTTCCACTTATGCATCTGACTTGTATTTTTCACGTGCATGGCATGACTTCAACAATGGTCCATCTTTATATGATGAACATTATACATTTCATAATGGTTTTCTTTATTTTCAACATAGATTATGCATAACCCAAGCTTTTAAAGATTTTGTCATCAAAGAAATGCATGAACCATCTTACATGGGTCATAGAGGCATACAAAGCATCATTTCTACCTGCAAAGATCTCTTCTTTTGGCCACACATGGAAAAAGATCTTGCACATTATGTTTCTCAATGCATTGTATGTGAGCATGTAAAACGTCATCATGGTAAACCATTTGGATTATTAATGCCCCTTTCCATTCCGAACGAACCATGGGAACAGATTTCTATGGATTTTATCACAGGTCTTCCCATCACTTCCTCACATAATGATATGATTTGGACAATAATTGATAGGTTTACTAAATATGCATATTTTATTCCATGTAGGAAAACTTTGTCTGCACCTCAAGCTGCAAAATTATTCATTAAATGTCTTTCCCCACATCATGGATTTCCTAAAGTAATGTTATATGATCGTCATGTTAGATTTTGTAATCATTTTTGGGTTGCCTTATTTCAACATTTTGGTTCTAAAAAAGATTTTAGCTCTACATTTCATCCCGAAAGTAATGGACAAATTGAAGCTACAAATAGTACTATTCTTGATTTATTGCATTGTTATTCATTAGATAGTCCCACTAACTAGGATGAAAAGCTGCCATTGATTCAATTTTCTTACAATAACACCACACACACCACTACTGTTCGTGCACCTTTTGAAATTGTTTATGGTAAAAAGCTTCCCACTCCCATGTCACTCGCCCAAAATGACATTCCAATGGCTGATTCTATTGCTCAAGATCACATTTCTATACTTCACGATGTTCACAAGCACATTAGGAAAAGTCAAGAGCGATACATACGTAATATCAATACACAACCATTAGCCAAGGAATTCAAGGAAAATGATCTTGTATGGTTGTGTATCATTAAAAGACATCTCAAAAATATTTTGCAGCATCCTAAGATTAAACTTGCACCATGTTATTATGGACCCTTTCGCATTATAGAAAAACTTAATAATAATTCATTTTGATTAGATATCCCATCTCATTGGAATATACATAACTCTTTTCATATTAGTTTACTTAAACCATTTAAAGGTACTTCACCACTCACTCCACTTCTTGATGACCCTCCTTTGATTGAAGAACAATCTGAAATCTTGGTTCCTGAGAAAATCATTGACCATGATGTCACTACTACACGCACAGGTACTCAATACCATCGATATTTGGTTAAGTACAAAAATCACTCTATTGAAGAATGTCAATGGATACATAAAACACAGTTAGCACCTCATTATGACCACTTATATTTTGCATATCATACACAAACATATTAATGTACTTCCTCTATGAACATTTCCATGCATGTTTTTTTGAACATGGAACATGCTTATTTTCATTCAGGGATGGAACATGTGACTGGCCATCCATGTTTATTTTATTTTATCAACTGAGGTCAGTTGCCTTTTCAACTGAGGGGCATGTTATACATTATGGAATATTATGGAATATGTTGAACAATGCATTGTTGGAGTGATAATCTATTAATGTATTAATGTGTTTTCGTGTTTATGATATAGCAGTTGAAGGTTCGTGAGGGTGTGGAAGCATGAAAGGGTGGACATCAATAATCTGACTTTAGGGCGGACATCAGTAAATCCGATTTATAATTTAGTTTGTAAATAAATCTGCGTAGAAGGTTCTTTTATTGTTAGAAAAATAGTGGTTAGAATAAGGGTCATTGTAGACCGCAGTTTCCGATATTAAAAGAAAGGCTTTCTACGAAAGTCACCAACTTTTAGTTTCACGCACGCTTTTCAAAGCTGCTCTCATGTAACCACTCTTTTCGACGTAATCAAAAATTCCTATAAATACATGCACTCTATGGACTGTCGAAATAGAGTGCATGGGGGGAGATTGCACCCAATACTATGTTCAGTCTCGTCTCTTGGCGTCTCTATTTTTCTATGTGTTTTTTGTGTTTGCAACCTCTGTGTGCGTGTGAGCAAGATCCTGATAACATTTTCATAAATGCATTCTTTTCAAAGCGCCACCCATATGTATCTTCTATTCAAGACATAATGAGAAATACCTATAAATACACATACTCTGGTAGACTCGACCGTCAGATTATGTGGGGGGAGATTGTACCCAATCTTGTGTATGGTCTCTTGTCTCTATCTATTATGTTTATGCTTTTGTGAGATTTTGTTTCTATTCTATCTCTACGTATGTGCATCTCCAAGATCTAATCAACAATACCTCATTCTTTGATTTCATAGGATACACCCATGTATGGCGAGTAACGTCATCAATGAATGGAAAAAAATATACATGCTTCCAAAAAGATGGAGTCTTGACAGGACCATATACATAACTATGAACAAGTTGCAATTTTCTTGTAGTGTGTGTATGAACATCTTATGGAACATAATCACGATGCATTTTTGTGAGAATGCAACCTTCACATGCATTATTTTCAATGGACGCAGGTGTTGGAAAACCAATAACCATGTCTTTCTTTTGCAAGTAAAAAAACCTACTGAGTTTCAAGTGAAAAAAAAAGGAGCATTCCAAAGCTCCATTTTAGCCATGGAAGAAATATGAGCAACCAAGGCATTTGAGGCAGGCCTTATATATATATCCCAGTGATACAAAACCATTACATAATGTAATGGACATCATGATAATATCACCATTGCTGAAATCATGAACCATACACTTATTATCAACAAAGTCCCTTGAGTTGATGTAGGTCATTCCACTTTCGCTAAAAATTGTAGACCACATCCTTATTTCTCTCAGGCTCATCCCCCGTAAATGTAGGTGGCTTAAGGTCTTTCAGGAGGGGAGCTTCCCTAGAACTCTCTCCTTTATGCTTGAAGGTAAAGGAACATTCTTTCTCGCCATCTCAATAGGAAAAGTAGGTATCTCTCTTTCTTTCCTAGCTAGGAAAGAAGTGACACGAGTCTCAAGTGAGATCATCTGAGACTTAAGCTGCTCAATGAGAGAAGTCATGCTACCAATTTCTCTCTCTACCCTAAGAGTTTGTTCTTTGAGCTCTTCAAATTGCTTACATGTAACAAACTCATCATAGAGCTCTACATAAGAGTACTCCTCTTCATATGGCTCCTTTTTGGCTACCTTTTGGTCTACTTCTTGCTCTTATTCTATCTCTTCCATCCAATGGTTTAGGTCCTCTAGTTGTTTCTCTTTAGGTAGAGAGGTGTGCTCTAAAGGTTTCTTACCCCTAGGATCCATGTTTCACTGCACCGGTTGACTAACTCGAGAGTATAAAAAATGGAAGTAAACTTAATATGCAAGAAAGAGAGAAAAAGTAGTACTAGAACACTTCCCTGGTACAAATTAGTGCTTCCAAACCAAATTTGAAGCAATCTTTGAAGCACCAAGGCACTGATTTGCAATCCTTGCCAAGATGAAATGGAAATTGGAACTGTGTGATTGGCTAAAAGGGTTGCGAGCACCAAATACCAACAAAAATGATGCCAAAAGTGTATGGAAATAGCCCAAAATATGCAAACTGAGCAAAATTGAAGCACTTTTGGTACTCCTTAGTCCTTGCTAGTAAAAAATAAGTGGCCCAACACCTACATATTAAAGCTATGAGGATACAACAAGTGAAAAAAATTGATTTCGATGCCAAATGACCAAAAACTAGGCTCAAGAGTGCATGCCTAGTATGTAATAAAGTACTGCAGAGAGATTTTGATTGGGCAAAACCTCTCCAAATCTAGCAGCACTTTTTGCTCAACAGAGCTTAGAAGTGTAGCTGAATAACCTGACAAAGATATCTTGAATAAGATGTCGGAGCACAAAGCTATGGGTCGGCGAAGGTGGATATGTCAAGGTTGGGAAGTGAAAAAGCGATTCTTCAAGAGAGGGTCACTTTGAAAGGTTGAAAAATGAGTGCTTCAAGATTTTTCACTCACTCCAATGGCCCATACCCAACATTCTCAGCCTTCATACATGTACATTTCCTTGCTCTACTCCAATCTTGCCCACAAGATGGTTGTTTTGCTCTCTAAAGCCTATAGAGGAATGACCAATTTTCCTTGAACCTATACCCATGACACAACAAAAAGTTGATCAGCCAACAACATCTGCACTAGACTCGCTACCAACACTGCTAGTAAACTCACCAAAAGCCTCACTAAAATTGCCCAATCCAAGTGTAGCATGGGATATTCTAGCTAAAGCTCAGATTACCATTCCTTTGGGACAATTCCTATCCCTAGTTTTGGGTATTATGATATGCATGGAATAGCAGAGCTTGATCTATGGCACAAAAGGATTGTCCACATGGATGTACATACGTTTAAGGAGCTATCAAACAAGAGGATTGTTGAAGGATTACTTGATCTTACAAAGAAAAATATGTTGCATCTTTGCGAGTATGTCAAATGGGAAAGCAGAGTAGACAACCTTTTAAGCATTTAAGTTATGTAAGTGATGGTTTGCTAGATCGTATACACACGGATGTATGGCATCCTACTAAAGAGGCATCCCTGGCTAGTAATAAGAACTATTTATCATTCATTCATGATCATAGAAGAATGACATTTGTGTATTTCATTAAATATAAGAGTGGTGTTTGATTGTTTCAAGAATTTCAAATCATTTGTCGAGAAGAAAACAAGAATGACATTTGTGTATTTCATTAAATATAAGAGTGGTGTTTGATTGTTTCAAGAATTTCAAATCATTTGTCAAGAAGGTATGTTAAGAAGCCAACATCCAGTGGAAGGGGATAGTATTTCTCTCATGATTTTACTAATTTTTTGTGTCATGAAGGTATCAAAAGAGAAGTTACATGCACGTATACTCCACAACAAAATGGAGTTGCATAAAGAAAAAATAGAATGATAGCAAAACATGAAAAATGAATCTGATTGCCTAATTCTTTTTGGGCTGAAGTTTCTAGCAAAAGTGTGTATATTATGAATGGAATACCTACTAGAGGAGTTCATCATTTGACACCATATGAGTTATGGCATGGAAGGAAATCAAGTGTAAGTTATTTAAAAGTATTTTGTTGTGTATGCTATGTGCATGTACCTAATGAAGTGAGATCAAAACTTGATGTAAAATAAAAAAAGTTTATATTTATTCGTTATATAGATACTCAAAGAGGATATAGATGTCATAATCCTCATTCAAATAAGGTGGTTGTTTCAAGAGATGTAAACTTCGATGAATCACTTTCATGGTATGTAGATAAGAAAAGTTTGCAGGTCATAAATGGAGATGAAGAAGATACAAGTGAAGGAGATGAGTGCTTACCCCAGCCACAAGAAGTTTAAGTGATGAGAAGAGTGGTTTGGATGAAGAAAGAGAGCTACCTTTCAATGGAAGATCAAGGCAAGAGTCACCTCCAAGTCTTAAAAGTAAAGGTAAACTCAAACTTATCGAAGTTAATGATGAAGGAGAAGAAGTTGTTAGTATATATGAGTATGGAGATTATCAAACATTCCTAATAAAAAACCAAGAGCACCTACATTGGAGGTAAGAAGAACTTCAAGAGTGAGTAAGCAACCTCAAAGGTATACTAGTATGAATCATTTATGAATACTCATTATGTTTGTATGACAAAGGTTGAAAAGGAAAATGAACCTACATCTTGTGATGAGGCAAAAGGAGATGAAAAGTGGGAGAAAGCAATGAAAGAAGAAATGGATGCACTACAAGATAACAATACTTGGACATTAGTTCCAAAGACACCAAAACAAAAGGTAATTGGTTGCAAGCGGTTTCTTAAGATTAAAAGAAATAGTGATGGTAGTGTGTCAAGATATAAGGCTAGACTTGTAGCAAAAGGATATGCTCAAACTCAAGGATTGGACTATGAGGAAACATTTAGTCCAGTAGCAAACATCGCAACAATGAGAACTTTGATGGCTTAAGCTGCAAGTATAAAATGGAAAAATATATTAACTAGACATAAAGAATGCCTTTCTTAATGGTGAGTTAAGGGAAGAAGCGTATATGTCACAACTAGATGGTTATATGGATGCAAAATGTCCTAATCATGTATGCATGTTAAAGAAGGCATTGTATGGTCTTAAACAAGCAGGTTTCTTATGTTGCTAGGATACACAACAAGTCATGTTGATCCTTCACTTTATGTAAAACATGTAGATGATGTGTGTCTCTATGTATGCATTTATGTGTATGACTTGTTGATTACAAGGAATGATGAAAAAACAATCGAAGAGATGGAAGGTAATTTGGGAAAGGAATTTAAAATTTTAGATATTTTCTTGCTTAGATACTTTCTTGGGATTGAGATTGTGTATGGCGATGAAGGTATGTGGTTGATACAGAGAAAATATATATGTGATATGCTGAAAATGTTTGGTATGCAGGAATGTAAGTTTGTTTCTACTCCAATGGAATGTAATGTAAAGTTGAGTGCAAAGGAAGGTGATGAGTTGCATGATATGAATGCATATAGATCCATGGTAGGATCTTTGACTTATGCAACAAAAACTAAACCAGATGTATGCTATGCAATGGGAATATTATCACAGTTTATGCATGAACCTAGAGTACCTCATATGCATGTAGCAGAAAGAGTGCTTAGGTATTTGAAAGTACCATGAACAAAGGATTATTTTATAGAAATGATGTTGATCTAACTATTAAAGTCTTTAGTCTGATGTAGATTGGTCTAGATATAAAGATCACAGAAGATCCACAAGTGGATATGCAATAATAGCAAGAAATAAGACATTAACATGGAGCTCAAAGAAACAGTCTATAGTTGCTTTATCTTCTATAGATGTTGAGTATAGAGGTTTAAAAAGATATTTCATGACTTCAATGTGCATGTTGATGTACCATTGATATATGGGGATAACTTGAGTAGCATTCATATGACCTCAAATCCTATTTTTCATGCTAGAACAAAACATATAGAGGTACACTATCATTATGTTTGAGAGAAGGCTAGAAACAATGAAGTAAAGGTTTCTTTTGTTGGAACAAATGATCAAGTTGCAGATATCTTCACCAAATCCTTGGATGGACCAAAGCTCTAAAGATTCAACTATATTTTTGGCATGAAGGAAATACCCTTTGAAACTTGAGGGGGAGAATGTTGAGAACAATTTTTTCTATATGTAAAGGTGAAGTTACAAGTTCCAAATTATCTAAATACCTTTGGGAGGTCTTCAAATACTTCAAGAAGGCTCATATTTTTTATAAAGGATAGCCAAAATACCACGTGAGGTTTAGAACCCGGTGAGTCGAATTAGAGTTGCAAGGGAGTTGTAGTGGTGTCCTAGTGGAAGGTCGACGTTCTAATTATCAAAGTCCATTGATATTTTGCTTATTTGAGCACTTGATTCATGTAATAAATCTACCCAGGTGTCTATCATGAGTTTATATATATAAGGAAGGTTTTGGATTATCTTTCCATACTATGATAATAGGAGAGAAATGTGATCTTGTTTGAAGTCCAAGAGATTCTATGTGTATCTCTCCACTATTATAGTTTTTTGATAGAGATTGCAGAGCTTGTATCTCCCTCATTATAAATCCAAATTACATGTTTCTCGGTTCATTGGAAAGCTCTTCTTTTCTACTTTTTATATTAAAAAATTGCATAATCATTGAAGCTATGAGCTAAGATCAGTAATCTCTACAAGTAGTGTGTGTTCTCAGGTTCACCTCTATTGAATGTATCCATTAAACCTTCGAATTGCAGAGTTCATATCTTCTTGTGTATTTATCCATTTTGAGTGTTATTTAGATCATAGAAAAGATCTTAATGTCTAGTATATGTTACAATATTTTTAAAAAGTTTAAACTGATTAGACAACAAAAAGCTCTACAAGAATGACAAGTTTTCTACGCATAAGTTTATGAGAAGGTCAACTAGTTCCTAGGGGGTTCCACCTACTTTGAGCTAAACTTTGAAGGTCAATAAACTCCAACATGTATGTGATTTCAAAAATCCAAGTAGTGGCTTACTCCACTTAGGTACTATCATCAAATAACACAAATAAGAATATTCATCAAGTGTGCATACTTGGCATATATTACAATTGGTTACACACTCATATACGTCCTTTTGCATTTGTGATAAATATACTCCCAGTCTTTTAATTCTTGCATTGTTTTGCCTACACCTTTATGTGTTCTCCATTTTTTTCATGCGCTTGTCATTTAAATTTGTTCTCTCTTCAACTTTCCAAAGCTCCTTGCTTTTTGGTTTCGTGCAACAACCAAAGCACTCTGACTATCAGTGTGAATATGCGTAGCAACATCAATCTCCATGCAAAGATCCATCAATAGGCATCTCAGCCATACACACTCCACTGTAGCTGTGAAAACTGCCCTGTACTCAGCTTCACAACTCGATGTCACCACTGTAGGTTGCTTCTTATCAACCAAGATATTCATGAGTCTCCAAGGAAAAAGCAATTAACACTAGTGGACATGCGAGTATCATAACAACCAGCCCAATCACTATCTGTAAAAGCATGCAAGCATGGCTGAATATCTCTGCCATAAAAGAGACCTGAGCTCAAAGTGCCTTGGAGATATCTAAACACACATTTCACCGCTTGCCAATGCTTAGTTCCAGGACTATGCATGAATGGACTCAACTGGGAAACTACATACTATATATCCAGCCTTGTGTTGCATGCATATATAAGACATCCCATAGCTTGCTGATAAAGAGAAGTGTCAAATGCATCACTGGAATCCTCAACTGAGAACCTTAATCCTGTCTCAACTGGTGTGGAAGCTGGCTTGCAATCCTCAAAGTCAAAATGCTGAAGTAGCTTTTCAACATACTTTGCTTGATGCATAACAATTCCCCCCTCAACAGATACAAATTGGATGCCAAGATAGTAGCTCTAAAGACCAAGATAAGTGACATCAAAAGTATGCTGCAAATCAGCCATAAGAATGTCAAGTTTTGCATCACATGAACCAGTCAAGAGTATGTCATCGACATAAAGAACAAGCACTATAAGATCAGCCCCATTTTTGTGTACATAGAGTGTGCTTTCAATCGGACTACATGTGAAGCCAAGAGCAATCAAGTGCTTATGGATTTTGTCATACCATGCACGTGGAGCTTGCTTGAGACCATACAAGGCTTTATGCAAGCGACAAACCATATGCTCTTTCCCTTTCATAGCAAATCCAGGAGGTTGCTTCACATAAACCTCTTCTTGCAAATCACCATTCAAGAAGGTTGTTTTTATGTCCAACTGATGCACTTTTCAACCTCGATGAGCAGCCAATGCAACCACGGTATGAATGGTAGTCATGCATGAAGTAGGTGCAAATGTTTCCTCATAATCAATGCCATATTGTTGTGCATATCCTTTGGCAACCAATCTAGCTTTGTAGCGATCAATGCTACCATCATATTTTCTCTTCATCTTATAAACCCACTTTGTACCAATGGCATTCTTGCCTTTTGGCAATTCACATAACTCCCAAGTACCATTCCTATGTATGGAATCCATTTCTGATTGCATAGAACTCATCCATTGTGGATCGTCACATGCATCTTCAAAAGAAAGTGGCTCTTCATTACATGTTGTAGCAATAAGAGAATAATCCACAAAATTACTTGATGCATGGTGAGAGCTTGATCTTGTTCTACCCAATAAAGGTGCACTCAATTTACTGTCTTGCAAAGTTTGTTGCAGCCACTTTGGCATAGTTTGTGCACTCTTAATAGACATGCGTTCATTATGTAAAACATCTTCAATATGTACATCATGCATGGGCTGAGTTTCATGCTCATTTTCAGCCATATTTTGATGCAAATGTTCAACCATATCTGGCTGGAAATTTTGAGCAGTTTTGACAATTTTAGGCTGAAATTTTTCACCCATGTTTGGCTGGAAATTCTGTGAATTTTCAGCCCTATCTGGCTGGAATTTTTCAGCCCTTTGAGCCTCAGCTGGCTGGTCTACATGGCCATAGTCAAACACACCATTTTGGAACAAAGGCATGATTGTATTGAACACATCTTGTGAGCTAACTGTTGGCTGTTTTTTGCATTCAAGTAGATGAAAAACTGAATTTTCAGTAAATACCACATCTCGATTCACAATAATTGTGTTCGTCAATGGATGGTACAACCGATATCCCTTACTTTCAGCACTATAACCAACAAATATAGATTTCTTTGCCTTGTCATCAAGTTCGTGGCGTTGTTGTGATGGCATAAGAGCATATGCCAAACAACCAAACACACGCATATGACTAACCATAGGCTTATGACCATTCCAAGCCTCATAAGGAGTGATGACTCTCAATGCTTTTGTAGGGCAGTGATTCAATACATAGTTTGCACACATGACCGCTTCCATCCAAAACTTATCAGGAAGATGCTTTCCTATTTCAAGTAGAGTTCTATTTTTACGCTCGGCAACACCGTTTTGCTGAGGTGTATATGGCACCGTACATTGGTGTGAAATACCTCTTTCACGAAGAAAAGCATTAAATTCATGTGTCATGTATTCACCACCATGATCCGTGCATAGAGTCAAAAGCTTTTGTGAAGAAAAATTTTCAGCCATAGCTAAAAATGCTTTGAAGCAAGAAAATACCTCATTCTTTGCTTTCATAGGATACACCCATGTATGGCGAGTAGCATCATCAATGAAGGTAAAAAAATATACATGCTTCCCAAAAGATCATTAGGGGAAAAAATGAACCCTGCATGGGCCTTTTAGATTAAGGAGTGATTAAGGATGGACCAATGAGAGGAGGGTGGTGGCCACAGTCTAGTCCCTCAATTTACTAGACTAGGCCTAGTCTTCCCTTGGTTTGTGCTAGTCAAAGGCTCTAAAACCATTATGAATTTGTGGTTTTGATGATAAGAGTAGCTTGAGATTTCAAATATTTTAATCTTGGCCATTGGATGGTCCAAAAGATCCAACGGATAGTACGATTGTGCAAAAGTCAAGGCGCGAGCAACTATAGGTCGTCGGATTAATGAGGGATCTGAGGGTTGTGGACCATCTCGAGTCATCCAAAGTGTCTTTTCCCTTGAGCTCTTGGATGTATATTTCAACGGCTGCAAATGGGAGCGCAGAAGGGATCAACTAGAAGAACGGAGATCCGTGCGATCTTCCAGACATCCGATGCTTCTGAATCAACCGCGGACAACGCTCAGCTTGAAATCCGGAGGTCCGTTTGATCTTCCACTCATCGGACAGCCACGAAGCACTCGACTTCTTTATGTGAGCATGAAATATGGAACACCTTTAGATCTTGGACAATGAAGGGTTGTGATAGACTGCACATTTGACCTTCTCTCTCTATTGTGACTATCCTATTTTGTCTTTTCTTGCCAGTCAATCTTGACCATTCACGATGAGCATCTAACGGCTCTCAATCGCCGTCGGACCAACAACACTGAGGACCCTATTTTTGTCGTTTTTTGCCAGGCATTCTTTTTTTAATCTCATCCATTCATGAAGAAAATCGAACGGCTCAAATTACCCACGAACCCATCTCGACTGATCACTCAACTGTAGCTCTTTAGAAAAATTGATTTATATTGAAAACCACTAGTGGTTTTATTTTCTTCATGAATCCTAAAGCATGATTAGTTTTAATCCCTAAAAATTAGGGATCCTTACAAGGCCCATGCAGGGTTCACTTTTTCCCCTAATGATGGAGTCTTGACAGGACCACATACATCACTATGAACAAGCTGCAATTTTTTGTAGTGTGTGTATGACTATCTTTTGGAAAAGAAGCACGATGCATTTTTCCGAGAATGCAACCTTCACATGCATGATTTTCAATGGACTCAAGTGTAGGCAAACCAATAACCATGTCCTTCTTTTGCAAGTAAAGAAAACTATTGAAGTTCAAGTGATCAAAACAAGCATGCCAAAGCTCCATTTTCAGCCATGGAAGAAGTATGAGCAACCAAGGCATTCGAGGGAGCCCTCTTGCATGTATCCATGTGATACAAACCATTACATAATGTACCGGACATCACGATAACATCGCCATTGCAAAAATCATGAACCATACACTTATCATCAACAAAGTGTACATGAAGTCCAGCTTTGGCAATCAACGGAAGTGAAATTAAGTTCTTCTTTATACCGGGCACATACAATGCATTTTTCAAAAGAATCACACCTCCATTTGTAGCCGTAAGCGCAATTTCTCCTACTCTAATGATAGGATAAGAGGCATTGTTTGCACACACATGTCTCCTTTGGGTGCATCTTTCAAAGAGGAAAAAAATCTTTTGCATGATGTTATGTGCTTTGAAGCACCACTATCAAAGAACCAATCCGAATCAACCTCACTCACAACCATATATTTAGAATGCAAAGAAGCATCATAATGACATGTAACAATACATGCCCAAAAATCTTGAGCCATGTTAGCTTCATCATTCTTTACATTTGCTGAATTTTCAACAATAGACATGCTGGATTCCTTCTTCTTTTCATTGCATTTATCAAGCTTTCTACACTTGTCAATAGTATGATCAACCTTCCAACAATATTTGCATCTCTTCTTCTTTTGCAAATCACTATCGTTAGAGGAATGAGTGGAAGAGGAAGCTTGGTTTTGATGAACCCAAAGCTGAACCATACTTGCTTTTCCCCTTTTATGAGATAGCAAGTGCTTGCGTTCCCTCAATCTCCTATTCACTCTAGATTCTCTTCTTGCAAAAGAAGAGACGCAACCTCATCAAATGCATACATATTAGGATTTCCTTTTGCAACCAAATGGAGTGTAGTAGCAAAGCTTTGGAAAGATTCCGGTAATCCTTTCAACAATGTAGAAATGAGTGATGCATCCGGAATGATCTCATCTATGTTTGCCAATTGCTCTTTCAAGTCCTTGATGCGTGTCACATACACATCCACCGACTCATTTTCAGCCATACATACATCCTCAAGTTGCTTCCTCAAGTATGCAACACGTGCTTCATTACGCATGGCATACAAAGAAGCAAGAGTGTCCCATGTCTATCGTGATGTAGAACATGACCGAATGTGTGGAACTATATGATGCTTCACAGAAAGCACAATCAAAGCATGAGCCTGAGCATCTTTTCCATCCCATCTAAGCTGCTCTTGTGTAGGTGGAGAAGGAGAAACCACTGTACTCGAAGAAGAAGCTCCATCTGTGACAGTAGATTGTGAAGTAGAAGAACCTGCGGGCCTTGGATCTATATCTGCCACTATGTTCCAAAGTTGTTTAGCAACAAGAACATGCTTCATCATGTTAGACCACATTGGATAGTTAGTACCATCAAGCTTGTCTTCAGCTTGAAGCATGCCAAACAAGTCATTGTTGCCCGCCATTACACCAAGGAACAAGAAAGTGACAAAAACTTTACTTCGATGAAAGCTGAAATGAGTGCTGAAATTTCAGCTCACAAACCATCACTCTGATGGCCATTCTGACTGCACGAATGACTTCGAATGTTTTTGTATGCATATGACTTATTTTATCGGCCTCTTGAAGATCCATGTTCCCCAAATGACTACCGAGAAGTAGGTGATCGAGTAGGAGTTTCAACATAAGCTCGATCTCCTTGAAGCCGATATTGATCCTCTCCAAGAGGAAGTGTTGGGTCCTCAAGCTAGTGAACAACATTTACAACAATAAGTGGTCACTCGGGATTGCGAGTTGGTTCAATAACGTAAGGAATTAGTAGTAAAAGATGCAGTATTGGCTCGCGTCGGTTCAATCTTGGAGTTTACAATGGAGAAGGTCACTAAAACGTAGTAGACATGCACTGCAATGCATGCTAAAGTTGTCCAGTGGGAGATCGAACTAGCAGCAACCAAGGAAGAGATTTTCCAGAAAGCCCAAGCCTTGATGGATGAGATTGGTGCATTGATCAAGATGAAGAAAGAGCTCGAAGCTACTTAGAAGGAGAGGTAGCCCTACTTTAAAATCATTGAATTTCAATCTCAGCAATGCAACGTCTGGAGAACCTACTCAGGATTCAGATAGAGAAGCTCAAAGCAGTTCAATTTGAAGTCAACAATATCAAAGTTTGATGCCATGCCGCATTGAAGAACGATTTTTATTTACAAGAAGCATTTTTGCAGGAGCAAAGTCAGACTCTGATCACCCAAGTTGTTGCTTCTAGATCTTCTAGTTCTAATGCCCAATTACTTGATCCGAAGCATGTACAAAAGCTACTGACGGCCTTACAAAAGAAGATTAAATGGAGTTTTGAAGAAGCGCATACACTGTATATACAAGGAATTGTAGATGATGACTAGTTTGTACTAGGGTTCGAGTCCACCATGCATGCAAGGGTTAGGGTATCAGATTATTGCATTTGTAATATTTCACATTTTTTGGTGAAACGCCATAGTAGCTCAACTGTTGTAACTTCTTAACAAATTAATACAAAGAGCCTTGCCCATGTAGTTCCACCAGACGCACGGCGAGTCCGTTGGACTATGCTTGGTGGAGAAAACGGAGTGCAAATAGTTTCATCATCTTATTGTCTTGCTCGATGTAGTGTTGTTGTTTATCAGATAAGTCATTAAAATATTAAGTGTAGTGATTAATTGAATCTTGTTGCGGTTTACTATAGAAGTTAGTGTGATACAAATATGTCGTTAATCTTGGTTTTAACATAATTGTTAATCTTGCACATGATCGATTGTAAGTGGACCTATGGTAGAGTTATATGATCAATGCTAAAGTGTGATAGTAGATAATTTTGAGATAAAATTATAGTCTGAATAGAGTGTTGACGAAGTTCATACAATATAAATATTCAGAGAAGTACATCGTAGCAAACTTTTAGTGGTAGTGTGTTTTTGTAAGTTATTGCGGTGATTATCTTAAGTTTGAGGAGTGGGAAAATATCAAAGGAATTCTGATCATAGATTCCTTCTAGCCCGAGAACCCTTTTTGTTAAGTTGTTCACTGTTATCTTATCGGATAGAGTTAGATTACAAATAGAGATTAAACAGAGATAGAGAGAAGTGATCAAGAGAGGCATAGAGGTCCGAGACATCAAAGAGGCATGGATGAGTTTCCTTTGCCAAGACCTAGAGAACACCCTAGGATCTTGGGGCCTACTCAATGGGTTTAGTCCATGAAGAACCACTTCTATGGCATGGGAAATCCATATGATCATGTAGGAGATTTTAGACAAGTGTTAAAAGCCGAACAGTTCAATGACTTGTTCATTAAGTATAATGCCTTTGATCTAACTCTCAAAAACACAACCTAGACATGGTTTCAAGTGCTACATCAAGGTCAAATCATGAATATAGACCAGTTGCTAGAAACATTCATTACTGAATTCTCCAAGAGTGGTATCAAGTATAATACCTCATCGCTAATACATAGTTTCAAGCAAACACCACAAGAAACCATCCAACTAACTAGAAGATGATTTAGACAATACTTGTAAAGGTTTCCTATTCTAGTGTTACCCACACTAACCAAACAAGTGTCACTGTTTTTATATGGCTTGCTAAGATCCAAAATATGGTCATATGTGTACTTGAAGGAACCTAGAAGCATAGAGTAGTGTGTGCTCATGTGTATAAACATACAGGATAACCTGGGTGATGATTTAGAGCTTTCAAAGATCTATAAAGACTCATATAGTGCTATGAGTTTCACTTCTAAACCATCTAGTTCAATAGATGAGTTGGTAGAGAAAGTAGCTAAAAAATTAGGAGTATCAAACAAGCATACCCCTAGGATGGTCTAAGTGAATGATGTTACAATTCTAGAGGAGACCACATGGCAAATGTCTACCGAATTATGCCTCAACCTTAAGGAAACCTTGATAGCCAATATTGCACCATTGAAAGGAGATATACTAACCACACCACGCAAGATTTCCTTTACAATAAGCAAGTGGTTAGGGAGAATTACCCACAACCATATCAACAACAAAGGAGATACCAAAATCTATACCAGCCAAAAGAATACTTTAGACCCCAAAAACCTCCATACCAAACTCAACAAAGATCTCAACTAGTGTTAGGCCAACAACCTCCACCCTAGCCAATCTGATCCCATTCAAGTATGCTTCAGTGGAGGATAACTTGAATAGAGCTTTAGTGCCTCCACCACCATTGATTTCATAAATTGATCCAAATTCCCAAAGCTTTGACTCAATGCATGTAGATAGTGCACTAGCTTACTACATGGAATCACCAGAGCACACTAAGATTTACCCTTATGAAACCCCTAGTGAACCTAGTTGGGAGCTAGAATATTTGAATGTGATGTACATAAATCCTAAGTTGAGGCCCCAACTAAGACAGATGAGACCCGAAGCACCTAGAGGGCCAAGCTATAGGTGCCAAGGAGATCACTTCATCCAGATTTCCCAATTCTTACACTAGGACAACCCCAATCAGTAACTATTCAATGCTTTTGTCCAGATTGCAATAAGGAACGCCTCCTATAGGATTGCCCAAAGAATCCTACCAATGCATCAAAAATCACAACCATCAGTGTTATTGGCTTGGTTGTAGAATGTACTAGGATTACAATAACTACTAACCTAGTGCAAGTAGTAACTAGAGCTCAAGCCATACAACAAAATCAAGACATAGGTCAAGAGAAGAGCCCAATCAATAGCAGATAACACAACTAAAAAGAGAACGGGGGCCTTGAAGGATAGCCATGGAAGGACGAAGATATAATGGATGAAGAAGATGAGTGAACTCAAAGGGAGCTTAAGGGAAATGAAAGCTTAGTTGATAGAGATCGCATCTCACCCTCACCCTCACCCTCACAATCCACCACCCTCATTACACCAAAACCATCCCACTAAACCACCACCACCAAGAGCAGAATCGGTCCTAGCAGATCCTACTCTAGAAGATCTTGACATGGTGTTCAAAGCATATCAGGCTAGAATCCAAGAAGGGCCAAATATGGTGGAGTCAGAGAAGTGTTATCCTAGCGCCAACTTGGAAATTGAAAGGACTAAGCTATGTGGGATAATGGTGGAATTGGCTCAGATAATGTTTGAGGCCAGCCGTCTGTTCAATTGCACTAACTCGGCCAAGGCACAATTGCACTTTGATTGGGAAGTTAGTTACATCAAAGGTAGGCAATGATAGAAGTGAAAGGATAAGCTTGGTTCCCAAGGAATATTATGTTCCTAATTCCACTAATCTAAAAATCTCTTCTTTTGTGAATCGATACTCACAAGAATTTTTATGAGAGATTCAAGAGGTGAAATGGGCTAGGGAGCGAGAATCTGCCCCCATTGAGCTAGTGGACGATCTTGGTTATCAAATCCCACATGAAATTCCCTCTATTTATGGAGAACTAGAAGAGGCACAAAATAATGAATTATTAGAAATCAAATCCAAATCTTTGAAAGAATTACCTTAGTTCACAAGCCCATGGAGATAGCTATCCACTTCCTATCACTAAACACCATTGGAACATGTAGTAGGCAAGGACGTCTAAGGATTCCTTGATGGATTTTTTGGCTACAATCAAGGAGTTATTGCCCTAGAAGACCAATGTAAGACTCATTCTACCATGAAGTGGGGTATATTCAAATTTTTTGTGATGCCTTTCGCGCTTGCTACATTTCAAAGGCTCATGTATTAAGTGTTCAAAGAGTTCTTACGAAAGAATTTGGAGTTCTATGTTGATGATCTACGCACTCACTCCAACATCAAACAAAGAGGTATTCCCGAATTGAGATCTATCTTTGACAAACATAGAGAATACCAAGTTTTCTTGAAGCCAAAATGTATGTTTTCATGGTCAAGCAAGGCAAGATTCTAGGACACATAGTGTCAAAAAATGGCATATCAATCAATGAGGATAAAGTTAGAGCCATTTTCGAGCTACCTAGACCAAGGAATGTCAAAGAAGTGCAAGATTTCATGGGACATTGTGGTTATTACCGACCTTTTATCCACATGTATGCAATAATTGAAAAGCCTCTTTACAACATTTTGACTAATTTTGAGTGTACGAATGAGTGTAAAAACTCTTTTAATGAGCTCAAGCAAAAATTGTGCTTAACACCAATCTTGGTTACATGGGATTGGAATAAGACATTCCATGGTCATTGGATGCATCCAATTATGCTATTGGGTGTGTGCTAGCACAACCTATAGGTGAGGGTAACAGTGATCTTCCGATAACTTATGCAAGTAGGCAGTTGAATCCAGCGGAGCGAAATTACACCACAAAAGAATGAGAAGGATTATGCATGTTATATGTAGTCAAAGTTTTAGACATTATGTGCGTGCAAATAAGTTTAATTTTTTTACGAACCATGAAGCATTACTCTGCCTAGTGAATAAACCTTGCAATACAAGCATATCAGTAAGATGGTTTCTATTACTAATGGAATATGAATTTGAAGTAGTCTTAGGAAAGGGAAGACCCACCTCAGGGTGGATCACCTTTCCAGTCTCAGCTTTGGAGAGTCCCCGAAAGGAGTGTCAAAAAAACTCCTTGATGCTTACTTATTCAACATGGAAGTAGTACTTAACTAGGCCAAAACTATTGTGCCTATTCTAAGTTCTGAACCCACGCATCCTATATTGAAAACAAAAGGTAAAGTGGTGAATCCTAAATATATCACATATTGGTATGTAGTGCATACAAACACACAGATCAAGGCATATTGGCTTGTTGTGTGAAAAATATGAGTACGCCATTGAATCTTTCTAAAAAAAAAACCCCCTCTTCCTGTTCAAGTAAATTACAAAATCATGGTCACACTTAGTTGCACATTGGATCCAAACCCACTAAATAGCAAAATTGTATTATTACAAGTCATCATCATTATTTTGAAGCTTGGGGTTCATAATTCTCTCAATATCATATCTAAGTTCCTTGAACATTTCTGCTATATTTTCTTTGGCTAGTCTGACTTCTGCTTCAAAAAATGCCTTCGAATCTAACAGCGTCGGGCTTACACTTTTGTAACTAGTTACCGAAGCCTCCAATTGTGAAATCCTATTCTGTCATTTATCTAACATATTATCGAAAGCTATAGTTAGATCGGACATCTTTTGTATATAACTCTCTGTTAATGTCTTAGCTTCGTCCAACTCCTTCTTGTGTTTCAGCTCAAAAATTTATGCATTCTTCTTCAACTCTACTACTTCTACTTCTTTTCCCTCCAAAACTAGGTTTGCATTTTTACATATCTGTCTCCACCTTCAACCTGCTTTTCAAGTTCTGTAAGACCAGCCAACTGAGCTGTTGCCATGTCAAAACTTTCCTGTACAATGCAGAGTCTGACTTCTAGGTCTATTAAGTCCAAGTTCTGCACTGGGATTTTTTCTTCTACTTCAGCAATCACTGATTCTTACCTTGTTATTTCATCATACTGGTTATTCACTTTCTTCTTTAACCATTGTACTTCATGTTCTTCTTTCTGAAGTTTGGCTATCAAATCCTCATTGATCTTCGTTAATTTTTGCAATGCTTTATGTTTCTATGCCACCTCAACTTGAAGTTGCTCCACTTTCTTCAACTTCTCTTTAGTTGCCACCTTTAGCGTACTATTCTCCACTAGCACATCATTTAATTCTTCCATCATTTCTTCATGAACAATGCTTCTTTGTCCTATAATTTTTGCTCTTGGTTTGTCAATTTCTACCCTTAGTCAGCTAATTTCTACATTCATATCTTCTTTCTCTGCTATTCATGCTTCCTTTTGTTGGGTTAGCACACCGCTTTTGCAACTCCTCCATTTGAACTGCACCCCAGTGTATCCCTCTAGCTAAATCTCCAAGAAATTTTGGTCTTGCCGGTTCATTGGGAAACATCCAGGGATAACTGTAATCACTACACTAGACGTCCACAATTTCACCTGTCCATCTGACTACTTCCATTTATCATGTAAATTGTAGGAAGTAAATGTAGGAAGTGGTGGAACCTTCCTTGCATTCTTGGCATTATGCTTAGACTGCTCCTTCTGTTTTCAGAGCTTCTCTGCTTTCACTTTCGCTTTCCTTTTCATTTCTTCATCCACTCATCTCCTCACTTCCTCTTCTTCTTCTAATCTTTTTTGAGTCTCTTCTTCTTCTTGCTTCTTTCTTGCTGCTTCTTCCTCTGCTACTTTCTGGTCTGCCTCTTGCTTCCTTCAGTTCTCCTCCACTTGTTGCCTCCGAGCTTGTTCATCTTCATCCCCGTCAATGGTATTTTGGTCCTGTGAAGTACCTTCTATAGGTTTTTGTTCCATAGCTCGTTTCTTCAATACTTGTAGGAATACTTCAATAGTTACAAGGTTACACTCGCAAGGCAATAAATTTAGAGTATCATGGAAAATAAATGTAAAGGATACTCCAATTTTGGAGTCTAGGGTTGCATTCAAGGCTCTCTCTCCTTCTGAATAGTCTTTGGACTTCATGTTTTAGTTTTTGAAAAATAATCTCCACCCAATTTACTTGCATTTTGGATTACTCTTGCATTAGAGAAAATAACAGTCGTGAAACTATGTAATGTTTTGCTTGTATATTAATTACTATTGTCATAAGCAGTAATCTAAGTTTGAGTGGGTTCTCATCGAGGAGTTGGGAAAACTTATACTCACTTGACCACGGCTTTCCCAATAGATTGGCTATTTCTACAACATCCACTATCTCCATTCTTGTAGTAATCCTTGTGTTAGCGACATGGAACCACTCTACTATTAGCATTGGGGATAATTGGAAAGGCTCCCCTTGTCCAATACTCAAGCTTATCTTCGTGACATTAATATCATTCCCATTTGTCGATAGTGCAATTTCATTCACTATATCTTTTGCAAGAGAGTGAGGATGAATACTCATCCAATCAACTAACACACACTTTAGTAAGCCTCAGCACTTGAACTAGTCCACTTGCTCTTGAGAAAGGCTATCTGGTATGTTAAGCAAATGGGAGTCTGAGTAGAGGACTGCCATAGCTACTTCTCTGCTTTGTCTACTGATTGCTCAAGAACACCGATTCACTAATCGTTGTCGGGATGTTGCGGACACACGGCTGGTGGATCAAGTCAACCACTAAATCCTTCGGCACATGCAGGGTGCTTGGAGCAAGCTCAGGTATGGTGGACACTCAAAGACATAAACATCAACTTAGGAAAATAATTGGTTCAAAATCAAAGACTGGATATATAATTAAGAGCTTTGAAAACATAAATCGGAAGTCCTTACAAATTATAAATCAATCACACTCGTTCAATATTCTTCATCAAACTTAAGCAATTTCTAATTAATATATTTATTACCTTTCACTTGGCCAATAACTATTTCACTTTGTTTAAAGCATTAGTTAGGTTTGATTGAAAGAAACATTTCGCCAACTATCTTTCTTTTCTGGGTGACTTTTTGTTTTGTCGGCATAGTTATCATATTAATTAATTCGAATTGTTTTTTATGAGTTCCAATCGTTGCTGTATAAACTTACGTAAGTCAATTCAAAGCAATAAACAATCTCTCGACTGAAATTGAAAAATTATGAATCATGAATATGAACAAATTTTTACCTCTGGTGTTTAAGAAAACCCATAAGTTTCAATCGTTTTACAGAAATAACTAACGACTTAATGTCATTAATACGATAAAGGAGCAAAACTCTAGTCTTTTGTATGTTATAGTATTTCCGCAACAAAGTTTCCCACGAAGAACGCTTAACAATGGAGGAAGAACCTATAGTTTCTATAGGTGAAGTCCAGCAAGGCCGATTACATGAGAAGATGTGCGCACTATGACATGTATCACCATAGAAAACAACAGAAAGCTCTGAAAACCACAGCGACAGAATCTATTATCGCTACATCAAGTGGGTCAATGAAAATAACGCAAAAAGGCCTTGCAAGGCTAGATGAACTTTGGCTATTAACAACCTCAAGATGCAGTCCCAAAAATATGTATTGTAAATGTACTGACTATAAGGTATAGAATCAGAGAGCATAGACTGCTACTAATACGGAATTTAAACAAGAAAGTGAAGAACTAATGCATATCTGAACTACGAATGCAATATAACATGATGTCCAGTCTCAGAGAAGAAAACACAACAAATGAGCAGAGCAAAGAAAATAGCATAAACCCATCAAACAAAAATCCTAACAACATATCTTTGCCAGCAACAACAGTAACACAACTCTGAAAACATCATTTCTATTTCTCTTCAATTCAGCGCTTTACCCTTCAAGGCTACTGCTCACGAAATTTCATTGATCCGATTCTGAGTTTTTCTTGCTAATCGAATTCCTTTTCAGTAGCGCTCTCCATCCATGCAATCTCCATGATTCATCTATGACACAAAGTACTCTTACCCAATTGAAACTTTTTCGACTTCCGATTAGCACTGATGGTTGGAGAGTAATGGTTAAATACTCTTTGTGCAGCGATATAAGATGTGTGGCGCCTCCATGAATTCTCTGCTCTGAAAAATGAAACTTGACCTCCGTATATAGCCGTCCTCTTTTCGATCTCTGTATTGCTTTTTCTCCAAAGAATCAGTTGAAAGCCCGATTCCCAAGAGCTCTGATATGTCAGAGTTTTCAGAGAAGAAGGTCCATGTTCGAATCCTCTCCCATCAGTCTTTCAATCATCAGTTTGTAGCCAAAAATGCCGCCTTGTGAGCTGTCAGAAATATTAGCCAATGAATTTCCATTCCTACGCACGCTCTTCACTTGTCGGCATTTTTCGCCATAGTTGACATAACAATCAGATTATATTGCTTCAGGTTTCTTTCGCCAGGTTAGAGAATCTCTGTACTTGTCAAATGTAAACTTTCCTAGCCGTCAATGAATCACAGATTGGTCTTCTTGCATGCGAAAGCTTCTGCCGCGTCCGACTGCTTGCTTCTCCCTATCAACTCCTTAGCGCTCTTCTATTGATGATTCATTTTCGTGCCAGATTTGATCTCTCTGTTGATCGTTTCCCTCTACGCGCATCTGACGTCCTTTCTTTGTCTGCCGCTCGTCTCCTAGATGATCTGCGTAGTTTCTCCTATATTCCCCCCACCTCGGAGCATCTCTGAATCTTTTCTGAGAGCCCCTCTTTCCATACGTTTTTTTTCTCTTTTGTTTTCCACCGTTGCTTTTCCATGCATAAGTATTGCATGAACTCTATTAATAGAGTCATGAAAATGCATACCCTGAGAATACGTTTCCCCCTTATTTTTTTAGCTTAAAAAGTGAGCTTTTGCTATTTTAATAACTTGTAAATGAGCATCCAATCATAATCACTGCAAATATAACGCCAACTCCATGATTTCCATTACAGGGAAAAGAGACCCATTAAAATCACACAAGCCAAGATGAGGACCGCTTTCCACATGAAAATCTATTGTTTCTTTTGGAGAAGATCACTCTGACATCCACAAATCGTATCGTGCACCTTTGTTCCGAACAATGTTCTGATTTGAGGCAAGTTGAAGCGAGAGTAGAGATGAAAATCTCTACGACATCACTCTAGTTGTGTGTTTGCAAAATAAGCTAGATTAGGTATTTTCCTCAACCTTTAATTGCATGCCTTTCTGAGCTAAGAGTGTCATGTTTGCATCATGATTGCCCTAGATAGTACCTTTACTTCTTCAATTTTTCACTAATCATGCACCTTGTAATAAAGATCAAAGAATCAGATTTGAAATGATACACCTGCCACTGTTGTTAATTGTTTGTGCAATTTGCATGTCAAGTAGTTATGCCACCACTTTGCACGTTGGAGCCAATTTTGTTCAAAAAAAATTTCTTCATTATATATATATATATATATATATATATTCACATTACTCTTTGCGTGACTTATAGAGCCGCAACTTGGACCCATTGATGATCCTCGATAGTAGTTCTCTGCATAACTTAGCAAGCCGGAAAGAGCCTGGTCAGCATAACTCATGGAACCCGAATAGATCTATCCACCTCAACTTCAGTTCACCCATCTTGCGTTTCATTTTTGAATGAAAATAGAGCACCAAATCATCGGGCCCGAAAATCTTTTGTCTGTTTTGCACTTCCTATAGCAATAGGAAACTTGTATACCTATGTTCGTCTAGCTGGTGCAACTTATCCATCCAGTACACGAAAGAGTCTTTCGATAATAGACACTTTTGTACCACAATTCCAAGACTAGGAACAACAAATTTGAATGGAAGGATAGCTTCTTGGCCATAGAGAAGTTTAAACGGAGTACTTCCCACTAAACTTTATACAAAATATGGTACACCCAAAGAACCATAGGAAGTATGATCTCTCTTGATCTATAGAAGAAAGCAACATATTCTACAACATGTGCAAAAGAACTTTATTGGTACTCTCTACAAAGACATTGGCCCATGGATAGTAAGGGGAACTGAATTTATGCTTGATTTGATAGTCAACAATGATATTCGTAATCATCTGATTTAAAAAATTTGTGCCCCTATCGGACACTAATTCGAGAGGTAAAGAAAAATTGGAAAGATTTCATTTTGAAGTCTCTTGGCAACTATCTGTGTTGTAGCATTTTTGGTAGCCCAAGCCTCAACCCATTTAGTGCAATAGTGAATACATGTTAGAATATAGAGGGCTCTAGTTCTAGTTGCACATGGTTTAATAGGCCCAATGAAGTCCACGCCCCACTTCTAGAATGGTTCTAGCAGAAGGATTGACTGCAATGGGAAGTGGTGACTATCCCATGGTTCACCTCTACACTAACAAGGTTCACAATGTCTTACCGCATTCTGGACATTTGCATACATAGTTGGTCACCAAAGTCATGCATGCCAAGATTTCTACACTATTATTAAATGACTAAAATGGCCACCTGTTTCACCCGCATGGGCTTCTTGAAAAATTGGCGCCACTTCATGTCGGGGTACATAATGCAACCATATAGGAGTTGAGTCCTTGTGATAGAGTTTCCCCATGATGACAGTAAATTGACGGCTCCAAAGTCCAAGCTTTTCTACACTGTTGACTACAAATGTGAAGGTGCTACTCCATTTTCAAGGAAGCTAAGAATTTCTTCATACCAAGTCAGAAAGTTTTGCGGAGTGTCTTGAATTTCCACAATCACAAAAACATCCACGTTCGAAAGGTTTTCATCGACTCCCATGATGTTTCCCCATGGTCAATGCATGATAAAAAGTAAGTGATTGCATTGCTTGCTCCTGGTCGACGTACAATATCATATTCCAACTCCTAGAGTAACAGAACCCATCTGGCTAGTCTACCCACCCGATTTTGCTACTTTACCAAATAGAGAAGTGCATTATGGTCCACATGAAAAGTGAAGAACTTACCCAGTAAATAGTGCCGAAATTTCTTAATTGAGTAAATTAAACTGAGGCACTCACGTTCTATAATCGAATAATTTTGTTCGGTAGAAGTTGATCATTAGTTGGCATATTAGATGAGTTTGGACTAGTTATGCCCTTCCTTCTACACAAGAACACTACGAATTGCCTTGTTGGATGCATCTACAAATACTTGGAATGGTTCTTTCTAGTCTAGAGCTTTCAAGACATGTGCTATGGTGAGCATCTTCCATAATCTTTCAAAAGCTAATTGAGATTCCTCTATACACTCGAATTCAATTGGTCGACATGTGCTAAGTTATTGAGAGGTATCACAATATGAGTCAATCCTAATAGATGTCTCCCATGTTTTCATACTTGACCTAAGAACCACAAAAAGTCTTTTAGATTTGGGGCACTCGGGTCTCCAAAATAACATTTACTTTATTTGGATCAATAGCAATGCCATCCCATGAAATGATATGTCCAAGTAGTTTGCTGCACTCGACTACAAAAGCTGATTTATTACGGTTCAGACAGAGGTGTACTTTTTGACGCACATCAAAACATGCTCTAAGATGCTCAAAGTGTGCAAACATTTGTCCAAAAACAAAAAAATCATCCAAAAATATGCGCATGAAAGAGGTAAGGTATGGAGCAACTATCTGCTGCATGTAGCATGGAAATGTACTAGGCACATTTCTCAATATAAACCACATTATTGTGCATGCAAACACCCCCCCATTGGTAATAAAATGTCGTCTTTGGTATATCCTCCTCCACCATGCGAGCTTGATTATAACTACTAAAGCCATCCAAGAATGAGTACATCTCTCTACTTGCAACTTCATCTAACATACTATTGAGGAATGGCAACAGAAAGGGATCTGGGATTGTCGCTGCATTCAACTTCCGATAATCCACACAAATTCGTAACTGCTTATTTTTCTTTGGTACAATTACTATCGATGATACCCCACTCTAGAGTTTTGATAGGAACAATGTACCCTACTTTAATTAAGCATTCCAATTCATGTTTCAACTGTTCCACAAAATTTGGATTCATTTGATACCTCCGTTGTATCACCGAAGTGGCATCTAGTTTGAGTAGAATTCTATGGTGATATAATTTGAGATCTTAACCTTTCCTGTTTATGTAGGTCTATGTGAACACATCTTTATATCTTTGTAGAATTGCAATTAAGGCCATCCACAATTTTGGAGCAAGCTCTCCACAAATTCATACTAGTTTGGGTTCTTTTGAAGTACCTAAATCCACTACTTCCAATGAATCTTCTTTAATGCATATCTTTCCTAGCTCCATTGGGTCTTTAATCACTAGGTCCACATCTTTATCCTCTTCTCGTTCTAAAAGCTTGGTGCAAATTGAGGCAGCCAGACCACCACAAATGGATCTGACCATCGAGTTGACATCAACAACTCCAAATGATAGTAAGCTTTTGTTAGCTTTGAGGAATTGTTGCTCTTCATCCTCCTCCAATCTGTCTGGCAGTTCTACTAATATCGGTTTATTTTCTGGAGTGCAATATTGCTCATCCTCCAACTGGACCAAAAATTTTATGTGTCCCTTCCAAAATGTAATTGTTTTAGCATCCCAGTTCTATCAAACCTTGGCATTCCACAACTAGGGTCTTCCTAGTAATAAATTACTATCCAAATTCTTTCCTTTAAGTGAGATACAACAAAGGTAATGGGAAATACCACATGAGAAATCATTATGGGAATGTCTTTAGTAAGGCTACAGTTGTGACTCGTCAGCCGTCTGCTAAAAAATGGAGTTGGTTCGATGTTATTCTAGCCCATGTGCTTACAAGTAGTCATAGAAGTAATGTTAATGCTAGATCTACTATCGATCAAAACTTTTAGGATAGCCTTGTTTTTGTACCATACATTGATAATAGGGATTGCATAGTCCACTACCTTATTTGGAACATCTCAGACCATGTTGACTATGGCTTTTAGAATAAGGTTTGGAGAATGTCTTTGCTACAAATGCTTCAGTAACGTCTCTCTGAAGGCCAGAACAAGCTCCAACAAGGCACCCAAGGAAATTCGAATCTGTGAAGTATGTAATAATTTCCAGGATGTACCTTGCTTGGACACTACCGGATTCATCTTATTCTGATTCCATTCTCATCATACGTTTGGTTATGCAATATGGTATTGGGGCCTTGGCCACTGTAACTTAATTTCTGAGTTTCAGAAGATGGAAACTCAGCTCAGTGTTCCAAACTTTCTCCTTCTTTTATGGTTGCTCTATCCTCCTAAGCTAGACACTTTGTAAACTTCTTTTATTCAATCTACCTGGTTGGCCTTTACTTTTAATGACTTTCAAAACAAGTTTGTGGTAAAAATCGTATGGTGGATATTCCTAAGCCCATTCGACTCCTTTCTTCAATTTTTGCTTCTGCTTTTCTAGTGAATAGTGCTCTGGTTGTTGCGGATTCTGGTATTGTTATCGAGATCTCCTGATAACCACTATTGAAGGTTTTAAACATTTGAGCATCACCACATTTTCCATCGGAGCCTTCAGTTTGGCTTCTTGTTTTCTCTGATCATATTCCTTAGCTTCTTCACATTCAAGTCATCTATGTCTATACTACAAACAAAACTAGCACTGAATTGGTCGATTCCCAAAAGTTCTAGGTCTTGCTGGTTGAGAATTTTCGTAGTCTTGGAAATTAGGCTGGCAAGATCTTCACTGGTCTTGAAACTCCTAGGATCCAAAGAATTGAGATTGTCTGGACACTCTTGGATCTTGGCTCTCTGTCAATGATTCGGATTGAACAAGGGTTTTATAACCTGCAGCACTACCCTTCCATAAAGAGGCTTCAACTTGCACCGATGCAACAAGTATATTTTTGGCATTGAATCTACATTCTTCCAAACTATGATTATTTTTATTACACAGTATATGGTAGTATATCTGGTTGAGTGCACAGTCAGTAGTGATATGGCCCACATTTTGATAGCATAAACAATACGATTGCTGATCGGATTCACACTTTTCTTTGTGACGGGGCTCATTTTTTCAAAACCCAAATTGGCTAATTGTGTCTTTCTGCCCACCAGTTTTGCTAAATCAATTATCTGGTCCAATGTTTAGGCTTGTTCTAATGTGTACATATAAATTTTTTCTTTAATTGTTGGCTATAATCCATCCACAAAAAAATCTTGCAATAATTCTTCTCAAGGACCACCATTGTCCAAGAAATTGTCTCATTGTAATATGAAATTCAAAGCATACTGCTCCACAGTACCCTTCAGCATCATATGCTGTAAGGTTGCATATAATTTTGACACATGTTTGGTAGTCCAAAATCTATCCAAGAATGCCTCTTTTAAATCATCATAGCCATTTTATTGTGTCCCCTGCCAAAGTGTCTTGGAACACCTATTGTTTGTAATCATCACCTTGCAATCATCTATGGTTGTAGGCATACCAATTCTTAAAGGTACACACATGCACATCAGGATCCTCGTCTGATCATCCATAAAAATGGGTGTACTTCAGCCCCAGAAGTGGGTTTCTGTGTGCCATCTTTTCTTCAAACTCCTCTAGAATTTTTGATGAAAGGTACTATTGCTAAAGCAAACTCTTGTTGGGATTCATTGTCACCAATTTGGTCTATGTCCATAGGGTATTCTTCTTCTTGTTGTTGACTCTATTGGTTGGCTCTGCTAAATCCTCCTTCCCATGAGGCTTTAGCTTAGTTTTTGTTCCCCCACTCAAATATCCGATCCTCCAAGATAGTTTGGGGTAACACTCCATTCTCCACCCATCGCAACAATTCTTCTGGGATATTTTCAGCCTTTGCAATTGAGATATCTTTGAGATGTGAAATTTCTATGCACATCTATATGAACTCGCTTAAGTCATGTAATCTCTTCTTCTTTTTCTACTAATATTTATGCATGTTCTGCAATCAACAATTTGGCGTCTTGTAACTATAATTCTAACTCTTTTATTCCATTCAACTTTGCCAATGCGACTTGCAAATTCTCCATCATGATACCACATATTCGAAAGTGTATTTTTCCGATCATTAATGTGATAGCTTGATTCTGCAAATCATCTATATCAACCTAAACTTTCCTTAACTCATCTTGTATTTCTCGAAGATCCTCTGTTGTTTCCTGTTGATCCTCCATAATTTCCTCAATATGGATTTCCAAATCATTGATTTTGTCTTGTAGTGCTTGAACCTGTTCATCCGAAATATTGGCTCAAAGAGCCAAGGAGTCCTACATTTATGCATTTTTTTGCTTCAATAGAAGCAACTCTTCATGCATTTTTTGTATTGAATCAGCTTCAGCCTACCTACTCTGTTCATCTTTTTCCATCTGTTGTGGACATAATGTTAGAAGTCTAGCCACATCTACTAGAGTAGTCGATCAGATGTGATAATCCTTCATGAACCATGGGTAAACAACAGAGGAGCATCCGATCATTGGCAATTGGGTTTTACCTAACTCAATTCTCTAAGGTTTTGGGCATCATCAATTAAATGTGGGAAAATTAATAATCCTAGAAGATTTTCCTATCTATGTTGTTGACTTTGTTGTTGTTTTTGTTGTTACTGCTATTGTTGCTTCTCTTCCTCCACTCTTATTCTTATTCTTCAACTTCATCGGCTTCATGTCTTCGCTCAACTTCCTTGGCTGCACCTAAATCTTCTTGTTGTTTTCTCTGTAACTCAGCTTGCATCCGTTCTTGCATATGCCAAATCCTTTCTTCTTGTACACATCATAGGACTTCCTAGAAAATATTTATGCGAGCATGTTTCTATGCATTCAATGGATCATTATCCTCAAGGGCAGGTCGCTTACCTTGCCACTTACTATCACGTAAAAAAATAGATTCATCCACTATTCGAATACTCTTTGGCCAAGAATAGGCTGCCTCATATTTAATAAAGAGAAGAGAACTACAAGCTTTGTATCGAGTTCTCGTACCCTCTTTCTCGGATGGCACAGTCATTACACCTCCTTCTTCAATCATCGATATATGATTTACGACCAATTTAGTTGGCCATTTGTCATTGTAGCATCAATCATTAACAAATACAAAGTTTGAGAGACCCCATAATGCTTACTTTGGATAAATGTTGCCAAGGTACCTACATGCAACCCAAATTTTCATCGAATCCTACCTTAGACCCTCATGTATATGTACTCCTCGAAGCATGGCTTGCCGAACATATGCTCCATCTCCTCGTTGGATACTAATGTTGCAAGAGCAGTAATCCCATTGTTACTAAGCTTCAATTGAATGTATTGCAGATTGATTATCAGGCGTACTTCAAACCCTATTTAAAATTCCAAAAATGTGTAGTGCTCATCGGCTAGCTCAAGCTAAGCATTGCACTCTTGGATAAAGGATTTGTTCATCGGATGATTCTAAAGATGAGTCTAATCGATGTGCACATGATTGAGCAGACCTCGCTATAGTAGATGTTTGGGAATTTGCAGTGTGCTCATGTTGGTCAACTTAAGTGTATTAGGCAACAATGTCCTTGTCATGGTTGCATGAAAGTGTGGCACATGATCACCAAAAAATAAATAGTAGCAAGTAAAAAAGATGACTTGTATCGCCCATCAACTTAAGTAGATAATTGTCAAGGCTGTTGCAAATGTACATGTGTGCAAATAAAGTCCATGTGCTTGAATAGTGTGCATGGCATTGAATATGGAATTTTTGTGCCAAAAGATTACAAATCCATCCAATTAAGCTTGACTCACCTTGCATTGATGCACATCTAATCATCCAAATTTGTGAGCGAATCTTTATTCGATCTAATGAATATGCCATTTATTGCAAAAAAGAAAATTATAGGCAGTATAATACAATGAGTGCTATTACACTACATGTGGTAGGACCGAAGCTTGGAACCATTGATTGAAGTCTATAAAACCTCTCCACACAATTCTGCTAACTGAAAAGTAGCTGGACCAGTTTTTGCATGAATCCAAAATGGGCATGTCCATCAAAGTTTGAATTTTCCTTCTCTCTTTATTTTGGAGTTAAAAAATAAGCCCAAATCTCCTATCTGAAAAAAAGGCATTCGTAAACGACAATCATGCCAACCTTGTTGGTGATGTTGAACTTCTTGCATAAGTAGACAACTATTATATCTATGTTCCTCCAATTTTCGTAAAGTATCCATGAGAAATATCAAAGATTCTTCTAGTAATAATGGATGTTGCACTACAATATGTCAACTATGCACCGTAAATTCCATGTGTGCTATGGCTTCCATACCATAAACTAACTTAAAAGGTTTAAATCTAGTTGAAAATTTATAAGAAGTACGATAAGTCCATAAGTTTGAAGGTAAATATTGTTCCCATTTAGTCAGATATTCAAGAAGAAATTTTTGAGGCATTGTAAGTAAGACTTTGTTAGTCCTTTCTACCAAACTATTTGCCCGAGGATAATATGGGGAATTGAACTT
Organism: Ceratopteris richardii; assembly: GCA_020310875.1. Lineage (NCBI taxonomy): Eukaryota > Viridiplantae > Streptophyta > Polypodiopsida > Polypodiales > Pteridaceae > Ceratopteris > Ceratopteris richardii. Next base: position 50,151,990 of record CM035424.1, read on the forward strand.
ATGTTCAATATGAAAATAATCAATGATGGAATTAATGAGCTAATTCAAAAAATGAGTGTTGCAATCGAAAACTAATTCTAGTGGGAGTTTGAAATGAGGAAATAATTCAGTGATTAAAACTATAGTGATAATTCTTGTGGTTGAATGTCTCAAGACCCAAGCTTCTGCCCATCTAATACAGTAATTAGTACATGTCAAGATGGAAGTTTTACCTCTACTGGTTGGAGGATGAATAGGACCAATGAAGTCCAGCCCCCATTTCTAGAAAAGTTCCAAAGGGAGAATGGTTTGCAGAGGAAAATGATAAATATCCTGAGGTTTTTCCATGCGCTGACAATGGTCAAAGAGCTACACGTGATCTCAAACATCCTTGTGAATGGTGGGCCACCATAGCCTGCTTCAATAAAGCTTCTTTACTATTAAATATGTTCCACAATGACCACCACAAATTTCAGAATCAGCTTTCGTAATGATAGTTGTGACCTCATGAGGTGGCACACATTGAAGCCAAACTCGAGTAAAATCCCCATAATAAAGATGATCTTGAATAATAGAAAACTATCGGCTTTGTAAAGCTTAATTTTTTCTGTTGTAGATCGTAAATGTGAGGGAATCACCCCTATGGCTAGAAAAGAAATCATTTCATCGTACCCTGTAGGTGTTCCTAATTTTGTTTAGTTTTTCTCAACAACATAGAATAGTTCTACATGAGGAAAAGAGACATCAATCCCATCCATAGTTTTCACCATTATCTAACTGTGATTAGAAATCTGCAATAATATGTGAAGAACTGGGTCAATGGCCTACATCATAATCATATTCTTATAATAATAGAACCCAACTAGTCAATCTTCCAACAAATTTTTTTTGTTTCACTTAATAAAGCACATTAGAGTGATCCATATGAGAAGTAAAGGAATGACCCAATAAATAGTGTCGAAATTTCTTAAGAGAATAAATAAGCCCGAGACATTCCCATTCTATAACAGACTAATTGCATTCAACTGCAGTAAGGTGTCTCCTAACATGATAAATGGGTCTAAACCAAGAACACATGCGTTCTATGTTAAGGACAAACAAATAACAATATCCAAAGCATCAACAAAGACATCTAAAGTCTAAGAACAATTTGGAGCTTGAAGTACTAGTGCCTATTTGAGTAATCTTTTTAATTTTCAAAAATCTAGATCACATTCTAAAGTCCGTTTGAAATTTGTGGGTTTCACATGAGCAAGAGCATATAAGGGCATCACAATGTGAGATAAACAACATAAATGCTAGCCATGCTAGCTGATTAGGCCCAAAAACCATAGTATATCCTTAAGAGAGCATGGAACGGGTATTTCCAATACCGCAAGTCCCATATTGGAGATTACATGTCCAAGTAATTTGTCGCATCTTACTCTGAACACTTATTTAACCTGATTTAGAATCAAATGTATTTCTCTGCACTTAGTAAAGCACAACCTTAAATGTTACAGATGTTCAACTTGTTGACCAAATAGTGAAACATCATCCAAAAATACCCACATGAAATTAGTTAAGTACGGAGCAAAAATTTGTTGCATACACCATTGAAAAGTACTACGAGCATTTCATAATCCAAACTACATTACTATACATGCAAAGTAATAAAAGTTTTTTCTTGGTATATCAATTTCTAACATTCTGACTTGATAATAGCCACTGAATCCATCTAACATTCAACTAATGGTAATCTACACAAATTCGTAGCTGCTTATTCTTCTTAGGGACTACTACAATAGGAGATACCCACTCCATATATTCAATAGGTATAATAATCCCACCTTCACTAGTCTATCCAACTCCTCCTTTGCATTTGTTTTTAACAAAAATCTTATGCTAGTCAACTTTGGGATCCAATCCACACATATCAGCATAATTCAAAGCAAACACATCCTTAAATTCAGATAAGAGCATAAGTCCGTCCTTTCGAAATCCTTCTAGTAAACTAGCACCTATTTTTATTGTTTGAGGTATACTGTCAGACCCTAAATTTACTTGTTCAATTTGATCTTCTTGGATGTGAACACTAGTTTGAGTAGAAAGATCTTCCTTACAAAGCCATGATGTCTCCTCATCAGATTGGAAACACACAGATTCAAGGTGTACAACAGTTGCAATAGGGTCTTGTTGGAGTTGCAACAATATTTTAAGTATATTAATCAGACCTATTGACCAAAAATCATGGTTATCTTCTAGAAATTGGAGTTCTTCATCTTCCTCTAAGCCTGCTACCATGTGTGGAGGTTCTATAATTGAGGGCAATTGAGCCATTGGATAATGTTGTTTATCTTCTAGAGGAATAGAATATTTATTGTGACCTTTCTTAAAAGCAATTGCTTGATATCCCCAATCTTTCTAAACCTTTGCCTATTTTAGCCATGGTCATCCAAGTAACATGTTATAATCGTTAATTTAACCAACTAAGGCAATTACTGCAAAAGTCTCTTTCAAAGGAATATTCTGTATTTTTATAGCTATACCATTGATAAGATCAATAGGCTGCACGCGGGATTGATCTTCCATCCATATATAAAAGGGTGCAATTTGTATATCATTCCATCCCAATTCTCCACAAATAGTAGAGTCGCAATATTTAGTTGAGATCCACCATCAATCAATACTCTACAAATCTGCTTGTTTTTAAACCACATCAAAATTAGAGGTATCACATAATCTAATAAATTTTCTTGAGTTGTTTCCACCATATTAACTTGCACTTGGTCTTCATTAACATCATTTTGGTTTTGTTTCTATGCTTAGTTCAGTAAAGTATCCCAAAACACCAGGAATAATCTAAAAAAATCCACAAGAGGTAACCCTATTATAGATTTACAAAATATCTACCAAGGATCTGCTATACTATTACTACCCTCTGAGATATTGGATTTTGTATACCTAATAACTTGAACAAGATCCATAATAGGACTAATGTGAAGGTGTTCAACATTGCATTGTTGTAGTACCTATACTCATACCTCATTATCATGTTCAATCCAATATTGCCTACTGGAACTTGCATCTAAAAACTTCAATTGGAGCTTGCTAAGCCCATCCAGCTTCTTGATCATAAATTTGGTGGTGTGCAGTGACAACCGGATCTACCATGGAATTAGCACTCATATGGAATTTTCTGAATTGAGTAACTACTCGAGCTACTAGATCTTCAAAGGTTAAGGTTACCATGTTAGCCATTGGAGCCTTAAACCTATCTTCTTGCTTTCTCCTATTCTAGTCTTGAGCATCAGGATAATCAACACGAAATTGGCCAAATTCTAGACAAAATTGTCATTGTGGCCCTCTACCTTCCTTTTGATATTCCCCTTTGTCCCTATGATATCTATTGAAAGGTTGACGGCCTCTCCCAAACTTTTGATAATTGGTCCAAGTCTGACCACTATTACCTAAAAAACTTGGTTCTTGTGTATTTCTAGGATTGCTTGAATCATTGAACAAAACATTATGTACAAAGGGTAATAATACCATTGACCATTATATTGGGGTTCTGGTTTAATATGACTCATTATTACCGCTTGATTTCGAGTATTGTATCTACATTGACTAGTAAGGTTCTCCTGAGAGGTACATTGCTCCAGAATAATCTCTCAAGATATGATCTTCTCATGGATGAAATGGTACTGGATCTTGATATTCTTTGTTCGAGCATGGAACACTTAATTCTTGGTGATGGTCAAGGCCGACTGGCTGTTAGTACAGATGCACATCAAAGTAACCTGCAAAATACCAACTAGGTTGCATTTATTCGATCGAATAATTAAAAAATACCGAATATGTTCGTTTTATTTGGGGTTGTCCAAAAACACTAAAAAAAAACCGATAGGGATACTCTTTCAATTGAAAAGCTTTGGATTAAAAATTCTTTCAACAAAAAAAATTTCGATCAAAATATTTTCAATCGAAAGTTCTTTCGATTGAAATTTTATTATCGAAAACTCATTTCGCACATGTTTGAGAGTCTAGAGAGCTCTAAACTTTTCTTCAAAGGTAAAATTGGTGTTTTTGTTTCACAGATTTGAAAGTACATATATGCATATGTGTGTATGTATGTGCATCTCATATGCACATACACATACACACAAAAACATGCACACATATAGACACACACAAACATGTACACATGTACACACAAAATCATATACACACAGATATAGATACTTGCACACATACACACACACATTGCACATATACACACACACACACACATATAGATACTTGCACATATACACACACACATATAGACACACACACACATACACTTACATGCATACATACACGCATATGCATACATACATAGACACATGTACACACACATGCACATACATACACATGCATATACACACATGCACATACGTACATATGCATATACACACATGCACATGCATACATATGCACATGCATACATATGCACATGCATACATATGCACATGTGCATACATACTTACATGCATTCATACACACACATGCATACATATGCATACACACACATGCATATGTATATATATATACATAAATACAAGCACATACACACAATAAATTGACTTGAGCCTTAAAAAAAGCAAAGTTAACGATTCAAATGATTCAAGTTAACAATCGATAATGATCCCTTTTTAATGGGAAATTTCTACCTTTATACTCAACTCAAAATCAATCAACATTCAAAATAACCTATAAAAATATAAAAAAAGAAAAAATTCATTATTATGATCTTGAAAAAATATTAAACTATTATAAAAAGTAAAAACTTTTATTACATGTTTACATCCCTTTTGTCATAAATATCGAAAGTTTGAGTGCATAAGTCGATTTCTATCAAAACTTGGCCATAACAAGTCCCTCCTGATGTGATTATCTCAATAAGCCTATTCCTTTCCTCCCAACAAGTCCCTCTTGATGTCATTGTCTTCATGCCAATATCTCAACTAACAGAAGGTTTGTGTTGTATCAATACAATACAACTTCCAAAAGAAGATCTATGGATATGTGAATCTATATTGTATTAATACAACACAAACCTTCTGTTAGCTGATATACATTGTCCAAGATGCGTTAGCTGATATACATTGTCTAAGATGCCATTGATCTTCACTTATTGATACCTTCTCAACCCTTGAATTATTAAAAATAACATAAAACCTTTTTCAACAATTACAATAGTTTTTAATTCACAATCATACACACACATGCACATACACAATCATATTTGATTTTCACTTGCAAACATATAACATACGTGCACATACACATACACACTTGCATACATGTACTTTCATGTGCACCATACATACACATGCATACACATACTTTCATGCACACATACACATATACATATACATATAGATACTTGCACATATACTAATAGATACTTGCACATATACATACACACACATCCACACATACTATATACTCACATGCATACATACACACACGTATGCATACATACTCACATGCATATGTACATGCATACATACACACATGCATATGCACATTCATTATTATATGCTAGAAAACATACTGAACTATATCATAAAAAGTAAAATCTTGTTTTACCTGTTTGCATCTTTTTTTTGTCTCAACAAATTGATTTCTTTCCTCCCAACAAATCCCTCTTGATGCTATTGTCTTGATGCCAAGGCCCAACATCTTAGCTAAGAGAAGGTTCTTGTTGTATCAATACATTACAACTTTCTAAAGAAGATCTATAGATATGTGAAGTTATATTGGATCGATACAACAAGTACCTTCTCTTAGCTAATATGCAACCTTGGATGCCTTTGATCTTCACTTCATAATACCTTTTGAACCATTGAATTATAAAAAAAACACACATATACATGCACATACACAATCATATTATATTTTCACTCATAATCATATAACATACATGCACATACACATACACATGCACATAGTATTGTGAAGTAAGAATCAATATTGATTCAAACAATCACAATACATTTTTATTCACAATCATACACACACATATACTATTATGAATTAAGAATCAATGTTGAATCAAAAAATCACAATAAGAATCAGAATACATTTTTATTCACAATCATACACACACACATATACTATTATGAATTAAGAATCAATGTTGAATAAAAAAATCAATGTTGACACTGTAAGTTCGTAAAAAACAAAGCAACTCTTATGAAAAATGAGTCTACTTGTGTTATTTTATAAAAAACTATTCGATCCAATTTCTTTCAATCGAAATGTAATTCGATCGAAGACTTTTCGAACAATAAAATTTTTTATCGAAAGTGCGTTTGATTGAAATTTTGACGAATTATCGTGCAAAAAGTATTCTCTCATCTCCAAATAAGCTGATGTGGCACTGAATAATTGGATCGATAACGGAGGGTTGCCGTAAAATTTCGTAATTATTCACGAATAAACGAATTGTCGAATAACGAATAATGCAACCTAGAATATCAATGTCTTATAATAAACTTAGAAGCCAGATGGCCTCACATGCTTCAAAGCATGATGCTCGATACTCGGCCTTGGTGGATGATAGAGCAAGTGTATGCTTCTTCTTACTTATCCAAGGGATAGATCTTGAGTGAAGGAAGAATATGTATCTAGAAGTAGATCATCAAGAATCAAGATCATCAGCCCAATCTGAATTTGAATATCCAAAAAGTTTGATGCTCCCTTTGTAGGAAAGACCATGATGTCGAGTGAGGGAAAGGTATCAAAGTAGTCTTAGAGCAGCATCCCAATTTGTCTAACAAGGCTGATGTGAAAATTGATTTAGCATACAAACTACATAGGCAATATCTGGTCGAGTTTTGGTTAAGTAAAGTAGAGAGACAATAAGTTGTCAATAAGCATGCATATCCACAAGAGAAGATGAATCCTCCTTTGTGAGCTTGATATTTGGATCAATTGGTGTAGACACTTAGCAAAACTGGACCTTGTTGTATTTAGAAAGAAGATCAAAGCAAAACTTCTTTTGGGAGAGGAATATACCTTCTTTTGTTTGCCAAACTTTCATGCCTAAGAAGTAATGAAGCAGTCCAAGATCAATCATAGAATACTCAAGGTGAAGCTTTGAGATGATGAATCTGTTAGGTTGTTGCTAGTAGTACACCCAATTTTGTAATCATTCAAATACTATAATTTTCTAATATAGTATCCATAGAATTTTTAAGGAATATCAACCCCGAGGTGATATGTTTATTTGTAATGGATTTAGGAAGTTAAAGGGAGTAGTTTGAAAGCTATAGAACAATATTAACGGGAGAATGTGGAGAGACAAAACCCAATCTCTATCATATGGTTGTAATCTATTATGTAATGAACTTTTTTTTAATATTATATACTCTGTCTACTTGATTTATGAGTTCTATGCACTCTTAACTTTTCTTTCTACTAGTTTCTGTGTAATATGTGTACTTAGGGAATAGAAGGGAAGTTGTTTTATTCCGCTGAACCCCATTCCCCAAACCCTCCTTTGTTGTGGAAGATAAAACCAACAAACATTTGGTGACCACGATGGGATGGGGTAATCATCAACAATGTTTGGTAAGGTGAAGTGAAAATAGTGCAATGAGGAGATGAATGGATCTATTCCCTACAATGGAGAGGGAGTATGCCAACACGATTCGGTAAGTGATTCTCAAAATACAAGGAACGATAAGAAATGTTGCGAATGGAAGAATCATCTACTTCATAGTATACGGATCCTCTTGGGAGTGGGAATTCTAGAAGTGATCGTGTATCCGAACAAATACATGCCTTGGTGGAAAAACGGGTATTACCATACGTGCTGCTGACACAATTGTTGGAGGTGCAGACGGCTTTTGAGGCAAAAATGTTGCAAGAAAATGACATAGAAGGACGATGGGCCAAGGAGGAATCCAATTGGGAGCAAGATAGAATACCCTAGGATTCAGGTGTGGTGCCATGCCTTTTGGATTCTATTTGGATGGAGTAGCTAAGGGAAAAATAGACTGTACAATGAAGGCAAGTTGGTGTCATATTCGAGATAGAGTCCCAAGATGGAACAAAGAATTGAAGAAGAGGAATTCCCATCGATACCAGCTAATGAAGAGTGGAAGTGTTGGCAAGCCAGGAGTCGAATAGTGGCCCCAATGTACCAAATTAGTGGAATCCAATTTAATTGATTTAGTGGAAGAATTGATGATCTCCGTGATGTACATGTTTGTCTTTTTGATACACAATATGACTCTTGGTGGGAAATCTCGATGATGCTAGGAAATGTCATGTTGCAGGCTACCCTTGGAAGAGAAGCCATTCACTGGCTAAGTAAATTTTCTCCAAATCATTTTGCTACATATGATGCTTTGAAAACAACATTCCTAATATGATTTCAAAAAGCTTGAACTATAGGTAAGTTATTTATCACTTTGTAGTATATGGTGCATCAACTGACTCAAACAATTGCAAAATATGCTTCCTTGTTCTAAAGTACCCTATGACAAACTCCAAAAATAGAGTGCCCTTTAGATGATGTGGTATGTGGATGGTTTATGGATGGGCTTAAATCATTGCGAAAGGAAAAAATTTCTCTTTTTGCATTAGATGGTACTAGGTGTTTGGATCAAGTTATAGATTCTACAGAGCAACTAGAATGGAATCCGAAGGCCACAATCCTATTTGGAAACATTCTCTGAAAGCCATACATATAGTAAACTCAAACACTTTGGCAATGTTTGATCCATATAGCCAATTATGATGTACAAAATGTAGGAATTCGGGACATGTAGCTGCCAATTGCACCTTAAATGAATTTTAATGTGCATCCACTTCCACTCTCGTGCTTGTTGGACCTCTACAACATTCGAGTGCTCTAAAATGGAGTTGTAGAGGGGGTGTTGATGACATGATTTCTCTCACCTCATTTCGATTTGTATCCAAATAATTGCATCTCCATATTGTATCTAGGAGACACTCCATTTCCATTTTATATTTTATCTCATTGTATTTGGGTACCTTGCCATTTGCTTATCCCATTGTATTCATTCTCCTTGAGGGGTTATTATCCCACATATGATGTAACTTGGAGATCCCACTCCAACTCTATATAAGGAGGGCCTCTCCCCCAATTTTTACTTTCAAACGTCTCCATGATTCAAGATGAGATCATTGATTATGTATGCCATCAAGTTTTTTTGAGAGAAAAAAGTTAAAAATTATATTATAAGGGAACTGTTAAAATGGTGCAAGAGGCACGCCCCCACCTTATCAATGCCCGGATAGCATTAGAAAAACATACAAAAGACATTGACTATCAGTTAAAGTCCACTCCCTTTGTGAAATCAAGTTCCTCAATGATCAATGAAATGGTAGAGGTTGTCGGCAAGAAATCAAGCCTAAAAAACAATATGCCTTCAGCCAAGAAGTGGTTGCATTGTGGAGGAGATCATCCGTCACATGTATGTAATAGAAAAACACCTCCTCCGACACAATAAAAATTTCAATATTGCGAAATTGAGTAGAATTAGATTGATAACTCAACAATTGAGTGTTTCTACAATAAAAAATCAATCAGGAGGTACCCCAAAAAACCCTGAGCAATACCAAAATAGATCTATTATGGGAAGTTATTAAGTCCCAAGGCCTACTACACAATCACATTACCAGTATCCCTTGTGATAATCATACTCAATTAGGCCTTAGATGTCATATCCACTTAGACAATCCTAGAGTATCCCCATACCCAACTAGACTTGTGTTGAGTCAAAATCCATGTGCTCCTCACATTAATTCTTATGAACTATCCACAAGCCCAAGAGCCAAATTAGTAGGCTATATTTCCATCTTCTCCTATTATAAAAAAACTTAAGGCCAAGAAAGTTCCATAGAAAGTATTCAACAATAGGCATATTCTTAGCAATATGACCAATTCATCAATTACTCAAGTTATCTAGACTATTCAAGTGAATAAGATAACTACTTTTGTCAAAGTTATGGGTATAGAAAGATGGTTTAGAGAAAAATTTATTATACCAATGTTCAACCTCACAACATGTATAAAACTCAATCGAAGCCTATAGCACCAAGAAGTCTATGCTTTATGTGTAATGGGGATCATTTCGTGAGAGAATGCCTCCATGCATAAGTTCCCCAATTACTACCCATACCGACCAAGAACTCCTTTTGTAATGAATGTGGATAAACTCATCTCTAATAGGAATATCCTCACCATGAGGACATGAGCAAGCATTCACCTATTAACATGGTGATGACTATTCCCTCTAACTCTAGTAGTGAAGGGGAGAAGTGTTGGAGGAGATGGTGGATAGTCTTCAGAGATGAAATGGTGTTTCTTAAACCTGCTTGACACCAGCCAAGAACATTTTTTGGAGAGCATAGTGGGCCTCTTTAGCTAGCTAATAAATGATCACTTATAATGTTTGTAACTTGATCCACTAATCAATGGATCAAAACAGATAGGTAGGAAATTAATCCAAGATCAAAAACTTGCTATTCTTATCTCTACACATGTTCAGTATATTGAACAATTCTATGAGCACAGTAGCAATTATCTTAATTCCTTTTGGTGATGTCCACTTAGCTTAGGCATCTACCAATCACGAGTGATTTCATCAAAATTGATGAACTACATGCTGAGTATGATGTTTGGAAAATTATAGGACATGCCCGATTTTTTGGGGTGCATCAGTCAACACACCAAAGAGCAATAAAATGCTAATATCTCATGATTCAGTCAACACACCAAAGAGCAATGTAGTAGATAGTGCACTAAATATGTATCATGCTTTAAATCACTACAAATGATCAATCATACACTAAGAAAAAGCTCTCAGAAGATCACTGTACTGATGTAGTCATGGCAGAGAAATGAAGTGAAGATATAATGCAATGTATGTGTCAAATCATGTACAAATGCAGTGTCATTGGCAAAAATCAAATGCTCAATGTGTGGCAGGTGAATGAGCTATGAAGTGAGCTCTCAATTCACAATGAATCCCTATCAAAATGATCTCATGGACTCGAGATATCATCCGGGTCTTTGATCCTTCTTTTATAATTGAGTTTGGAGATAATCTTTTGAATTCAAATTCAAAAAATCACCTAAAAGTGAATCCTAAAGTATAAGATATATTCTCTTATTGTTCAAGTACCAAATGATTCTAGATTTTATGCTTTCTAACTACACGTGCAAGTAGTGCACTTTTACAAAAGTAAATATACTTGATTTTACAAGGGATTGATCATAAAAGACTTCATGGCTAATAGGCTATTGATCCAAGTATGTGGGCTTGGATTCTTTTGCACCAACAGCTCCCCCTCAAGCCTAATATGCTTGTTCTTCATTCCTTCTTGATCTCCTATAAACCAATCACCAATTTGAATTTTTTCATCTTGGTTCCATCCAAAGATTTTGTAAGTATATCTACACACTGAAAATGAGTTGATACATAGGATAGTTGAATATCCTTGCTAAGCAATTTCTCCCTTACATAATGATAGTGCACTTCAATGTGCTTAGTACTTGCATGATATATAGGATTAGCATCCAAATGAAGCGAACTAGTGTTGTCTCCAAAGATTATTGGAGTGTAAGAGTGTAGCCCCAAATCTGCATAGAGTTGCTTGAGCCACATAGCCTCTTGAGTTGCATTTGTTATGCCTCTGTATTCTGCTTTTTTGGGATTGTATAGCCGATAACCCTTCTGGTTTTGGTCATATCGAATGAATATACACTTTTGAGATTTAGGGTCAAGCTTCCCTCTAATATGTGAGGAAATGTGTGCATAAGTAATGCACCCAAATATTTTGCAATGATCCAATGAGGGTCTCCCACCATTCCATGCTTAATAGGGTGTTATTCCATCCAAAGATTTGGATGGGAGCCCGTTAACCAAGTAAGTTGTTGTAGAAACAGCCTCTATGCCCCATAGGTAGTTGGGTAGCTTCTTCTCATTCAATATTAATCTTGCAGCTTCAACTATCAACCTGTTCCTTCTCTCCGCCACTCCATTTAATTCAGGAGTATATCTTGTTGTTACTTCCCTCTTTATGCCTCTGTCTCGTAAGAATGAATCAAATTCATGTGAAAAGTACTCACCACCTCCATCAAATCTGATCCTCTTCAAGCTTCTACCTGTTTGGTTCTCAACTAATCCCAAATACTTTTTGAAATATGTAAATACTTCATCCTTATGCTTCATGAAATAAAGGATTGTACAACTACTATAATCATCTATAAATGAAACATAGTACCTTGAACCTGAGATTGATGGATCTTTGCTAGGACCCCACACATCAGTGTATACAATCTCGAATTAGTCTTCATATATGTACCCTTTTCTATTGAATGGTTTATTTATAGTTGGCACATACAAGACTTTACTTGAGAGTTTCATGTTACCATCAGAAGCCTTGAAATTTTTGATTTTCTTGATGGAGTGTCTAGTATCATCACCTCTCTGCACTTCATGCTTCCCTTTGGGTTCTTCCAGATAAGATAATAATGCTACATTTCCAACTACATGATTGGAACAATGTGAGTCAATGTAGAAAAGATGCTCATCATCTTTACCTTGCTTGGATGTCATGTTCACGATGAGTAGAGAGTCTTCTTGGTCTTCTGTGTAGTTGTTATAATCTCTTCTTTTTGTGAAACCACCTTGATAATTGTTGTTGTTGTAGCCTTGATTGTAGTTATGATTGTAGTTGCTTCCTCCATTGTTGAATCTGCCTCTAGATTGTCCATAGACACCTCTATGGAAGCCTCTTCCCCTTTGATTCCTTGTGTTCTTGAAGCATTCTTCTGTGGTGTGGTTGGTCAGGCCACAAATGCTCCAAGGTGGAGTGTTGTAAGATCTCCCCTTGCCTTGCTTTCCTCCTCTGCCCCTTCCTCTAGCACCTCTTCCTTTACCTGTGTAGTTAGCTTGAGACGTACTAGCCTCTTCTTCATTCTTCTTGCTTTTACATTTATCCTTACTTTTATTCTTATCTGTAGAAAGGGCAGAAGATTGGTTACATCTAGAGTTTTCACCATTCTTGTTGAGATTTGTCTCCTGGGTGAAGAGTTGCTCCATCAAGGTGTTGAAGTCAGGTATTTGCATATCCATATAAAGGTCCATTGCTATGGTGAAGGACTCCCACTTATCATCAGCTTTGATTCCATGAATGATCTGCCTTACTATGTGTTCTTCTTCTATCTCACTCCATCCAAAGCTCGTTCTTCTTGGCTCTTGTATTTGATGAGAAATACGATGAGAGTACTTCCCAAGTCTCTTGGGAGGTTTTGAAATTCCTAAAGTGAGGCAATAGCAAATCACATATTGAGTTTAGTAGATAAGACCTGGCAAGAGCATCCTCTGCACACCATGTGGTCAACCTTTCTTGCTCTTTTTCCCTTGTAGGTTGTTGCTTGCTCCTAAATGTTGGCATCTCCTCATCTCCTAAGATGTATCCATATAGACTTCTTCCTTGAAGGTAGGTTTCATCCTTAGTGACCATGCTGAGTAGTTGCTCCTATCCAATTTTTCAATGAAGGATGGAAATCCATCTCCCATCTTGCTTGTTGTTGCTCTCATACCACTATTGGAGGAGATCGTGGATAGTCTTCAGAGATGAAGTGGTGTTACTTAAACTTGCTTGACACAAACCAAGAACATTTGCTGGAGAGTGTAGTGGGACTCTTTAGCTAGCTAATGATCATAAATGATCACTTATGATGTTTGGAACTTGATCCACTAATCAATGGATCAAAACAGATAGGTAGGAAATTAATCCAGGATAAAAAACTTGCTATTCTTTTCTCTACACCTGTTTAGTATATTGAATAGTTCTCTAAACACAGTAGCAATCAACTTAATTCCTTTTGGTGATGTCTAATTAGCTTAGGAATCTACCAATCCTGAATGATGTCATCAAAAATGATCAGCTACACATTAAGTATGATGTTTAGAAAATTATAGGACATGCCCAGCATTTTTGGGGTGCATTAGTCAACAAACCAGAGAGCAATAAAATGCTAATATCTCACAATTCAAAGAAGTAATGATAATGAGATTTTGTAGGAATGTAGTAGACAGCATAACGAATATAGCATGCTTTCAATCACTACAAATGATCAATCATACACTGTGAACAAGCTCTGAGAAGATCATTGTACTGATGTAGTCATGGCAAAGAAGTGAAGTGAAGATATAATGCAATGTATGTGTTAAATCATGTACAAATACAATGTCATTGGCAACAATCAATTGCTCAATGTGTGGGACCTGAATGAGCTATGAAGTGAGCTCTCAATTCCCAATGAATCCCTATCAAAATGATCTCATGGAGTCGAGATATCATGCGGGTCTTTTGATCCTTCGTTTATAATTGAATTTGGAGCTAATGTTTTGAATTCAAATTCAAATGTTCACCAAAAAGTGATCCTAAAGTAGAGGATATATTCTTTTATTTCTCAACTACCAAATGATTTGAGATTGGATACTTTATAACTCCACATGCAGGTAGTGCACTTTTACAATAGTAAATATACTTGATTTTACAAGGGATTGATCATATAAGACTTCATGGCTAATAGGCTAGTCATCGAAGTACGTAAGTTTGGATTCTTTTGCACCACCAAGAAGGCAATGGCAGGTCCTGTACAAGTGATTGTATGGGCACACGCCAAGATGAAGAATAAAGATAAGGTCAAAAAGGTGCTTGATCCATCAAGCTTTGAAAGCAAAGAGGAACTTCCTAGGGATTCCCACCTATGAAGGGAACCTAATATGCCCAATGTGGAAGAAAAGTCAATAAATAGAAGAGAGGTTTGTTGAACTTGAGGATTCTCTCAAGTCTAAAAAACATGAGCTCAAAATCAAAGACGATCAACTCAATCAGGAGCAACAAAGATCCCACAATTGACTATCATATTAGTATAGTGCTCCAACACTATCACATGCATATGCATAGCCAAATCCATCGCCAGAACAAGGATTATCCTAGCTCACCCTCTAACTAGCAAGTTAATAGGGTTATTACGAGCATATCATGATAGATTAAGAGGAGAACCATCAATAGATCATCATGATAAATGTTACCCTCGAGGAAATGTAGAAAAGCAATGACTAACCATGTCTCAACAAATGATAGAAGCTACTAGACAAATGCTACATAAAGATCCTAACATTTTTCTTCCAACACAAATGGAAGGGTGAAGAAGATAGAGGAGAGGTTGGGGCTTAGCTTGCTTCCTCCATGACCAGAGGTGATGAACATACATGCAAGATTTGTGTGCAAATATAGCTCATGCAGAGATGAATGATGCAATCAATGATGTTGCTAAGAAAATACAACTAAAAAAAAAAACAAAACCTTCTACCTATCAATGAAAAAAGAGTGGCAACATTGCATAAAGGGTATATGCAATCATGGTCACCATAAATTGTAAAGATGCTTTTCTTATGACATAATCCGCAATATCATCTCTTTAAGTTGATTGAATCACACATAGCAGAATGCCCAACACATTTGATAATTCATGGAATATGTGAGATTTGTGTATGATTTCTAGGATGAGACTACATGAAAAATTTCTTTGATTGATGCATGATTGGGACTCCAACCTAAAATGCACTATAGACAAACTTAGATGACATCAGGAAATCACCATTTTTTCTCTCAATGTTGGAGTCCATTTTTCTTATGATACCACCACTATGGTATTTGGAAGGGGGTGTTGTAGGAACACTACATTATTACTACAAGCATGTGTCAATTCCATTGTAATTCTACAAATTCATGTTTGTTTGCATTGCCATTCAAAATTGACCATCTTCTATACGGGCATAAGTGATGATCATATTTGCTATTAATTGAGTGTGGTAGCGTATGGCTCAGACTAGAATTGTATAGTGTCAATGTTGTGTTACAGAGTTCTTTTGTACTTGGCCTAAGGGGTAATTGAGGGCTGATTTGGGAATACACATGTTTAGCGATCATAAGGACAGACAAGAATCTCTAATTCCAAAACGAACTATTATAGAAAACTGCTCATTTATAGAAGTGTTGCTACTATTTCTTATATGAAAGTTTTCCATTCAAACTTGAAGTAAATGAAGGTTTAACTTGTTCAATGATTGACTTATATAGAAAAGAGAGAAAGATATAGAGAAACTTTTGATATATTATGGTGAATGCAAGTTACAAGAGTGGGAATGCTACGTATTGGAACGACACCCAAGTTTTGATGTTACTAGCGTACCCAAAGCTAGTTGCTCACACCTTCTAGTTTCACACTCGAGGAATCAGATAGGGTATTCATTGAGTAGAAAGGCGCATCGTCAGCAAGATGGTGGGATATTTTTCTGGCACAAAGGATATCACTACAATGATGGCGTAGTTAGGATGATCTTCTCGTGGGACAAATACAACGTATGAAGCCATACTTTCGTACGACACCAATATAGAAGTCTAGTAGCACCAGTGCTCCACGCCTTAAACTTTTGACATCTCAAGGGACTTCTGCACGAATCTTGTAGACTCCAAACCAGGAGGCAAAAAATGACCACAAATCTTCTAGTAGAAAGAGCTTGTAGGGTGTCCTTGACCCACAACAACCGCTTATTTTTTTAGAGGTCCCACAACTTTACCATACCTCATTCGTCCCAAGTCTCTTTGTTTTCATCGGTCAATGACATTAGAAGTGTCTCATTTGGATAGTTGAACTCTCTCTTTGATCACCCTTATCCAATTCTTTGAACAGACTTCCCTCACCTGATAATGGTGCTCTCTCCCCTACATCGAGAGGGTACAACTGTGACTTCACCTATTCTCTCCTCTTATGATCTTACTCAACACTTTCTATTATGCAAACTAATGCTTCCTCTCAATCTATCTTCTTGAGTGATTCTTGCCTTCTCCTGATGCTACAATGCATTCACCTTCACATGCATGCCAATATCTAGCATTTGTATGGTAGTTTCCTTATCTCTCAGCTCCATCTCTCTGTGCATTAGTGCAAGCCTTCTTTGTATATGCATATCTCTCTCTATGTGTATGTTTGTCTCTACCTCCCTTGTGTCTCCTTATAAAGGGTGATAACATGCTTTGATGAGTTCCTTCAAGTCCTACCACCATGAGCTATCAATCTATCTTCTTGAGTGATTCTTGCCTTCTCCTTATGCTACAATGCATTCACCTTCACATGCATGCCAATATCTAGCATTTGTATGGTAGTTTCCTTATCTCTCAGCTCCATCTCTCTGTGCATTAGTGCAAGCCTTCTTTGTATATGCCTATCTCTCTCTATGTGTATGTTTGTCTCTACCTCCCTTCTGTCTCCTTATAAAGGGTGATAACATGCTTTGATGAGTTCCTTCAAGTCCTACCACCATGAGCTTCCATAACCATCATTATTCATTGTGCCTCCATGGGATCTAAGCTTTGACATGGTGAGATGTGAGAATATCTATTGACCATGGCACATTTGGTTATAAAAGCGTTGCCAATGGAAAACTATTATTTGCAAAGGGACGGATGTGGCATATTTAAGGCAATGGATGTCGGTAGATTTAGAGGAATCAATTAGGGACCACCAAGGACAGAAATGGGAATTGAACAAATAGGTGAGTATTAGATATTGATATATTGAATCACCAAAATTCTAGAACTAGGGTATTGAGAATGGTGTGAGACTTTAGAAGTCTTGACCACAGGTTCGTGGGAGGTTTCTCAAACTTTTGGTCTTCGACACTAGCAGTTGCCCAGAATCCAAAGTCAGATGACTTTGTCATATGGACTTGTGATGATCGACACATCCAAGGTTGTGTAGATGCCCGCCACCACGGGTTGCTCCATCTCAGAGTGGACAAAACAAATTCTAGAATTAAGGAAGGGGAAAAGGAGACTCCTACATATACTCGAGGATCCAAAGCAGGGAGATTGATGGGGATTTATTATGTGAGTCATAAAACAAGCATCTCACTTATAAAGAAAATGCTAAAGTAGGCCAAAATATACTTTCTATAAGTGTGGTGTTAAATGAGAGTCTAAGAGTGATAAATCTTGAGCCGGGAGATGTTTATGAGTGGTAGAGGCTCATTCTTCAGTGTTGTGAGCTCCTTTTTGGCTAAGGAGTGTGACTACCTTATATGGTCCTTCCCAAATTGGATTCAATTTTCCTAGGATAAACATTTGCTTGGCCGAAATATAGAGCACCACTAGTGAATCCACTTGAACCTTAAAAGACCACAAGCTTTTTTCATGTCCGAACTTTTGCAAGATTCTTCACAAATCTCTTGTAGCTTGTTGAAGGTGACCATTTGAGAGGTTAAGGAGATCATATCATCTTGAGTTGCATGGTGGATGTGCTGGCTGATGTGAGTGGATCCCATCAAGAAATCTAGAGGGGCCAGAGGTGTAAGCCCATAAACCATATGGAAAGGTGAGTGTTTTGTTGTGTCATTATATGTTGTTTGGTAGGCCCACAACATTCCAAGATAGGTGATTTCCCATGTCTTTGGACTAACGAAATATTCTTTTCATAACAGGTGGTTTAGCATCTTGTTTGTGTTTTTAGCCTGACCATTCAAGCAAGGATAGTAGGCATAGGACTTCTTGTGAAGGATTTTATAATCGGTAAAGAGGTCATGGAGGATAGAATTTACAAAATGAACCCTGAAGCTAAAATGTCTACTGTCAGAACACTTGTTGCATTAGCTAAAACAAAAGGATGGACTTTACATCAGATGGATGTAAAGAATGCTTTCCTACATGGTGAGTTATAGGAAGAAGTATACATGGACCAGTCACAAGGATATGAAGATTCAAAGCACCTAGAATATGTTTGCAAGTTGCAAAAGGCTTTGTATGGGCTTAAGCAAGCTCCTCGTGCATGACATGCAAGGATTTTTTATTACTTAACCACCATTGGGTTTTCTATGTGTGATGCAGATCATTCACTATATGCAAGGAAGGGTGATGATGGCATCATGATTGTGGCTATCTATGTTGATGACTTGATTATAGGTGGTGATAATGAAGAAAGCATCAAAGAGGTAAAGCAACTTCTTATGTAGGAATTTGACATGAAAGGTCTTGGTGTGCTACGTTATTGCCTGGGCATTGAGTTTATGCATACACAAATAGGTATATGGATGTCACAAAGGCAATATGCCTTGAATATGCTGTAAAAGTATGGTATGGCTGATTGTAAGCCAATTTCTATGCCATTAGATCAGAATTTGAAGTTGGATACTACATCAGGTGAAGCATTGGCAAATGCAAATTATGGGAAGTTTGATATATCTCACAATTACAAGGCCTGATCTAAGCTACACTGTTGGACTTGAAAGGCAATTATGCAAGTTCCCAAGAAGCCACATTTAGATGCTCTGAGGTGCACTCTACTTTATGTGAGTGCTACTTTGGATTATGCGTTGTTTTATGAAGATGGTGTAGAATTGCAAGTTCATGGACACACCGATGTAGATTGGGCTAGTAGCATTCTAGATAGAAGATCTACTACTGGTTTCTATTCTTTCTTGGGAGTGCACCTATTGCATGGAGCAACAAGAAGCAACCCACTGTTTCTTTGTTGAGTACAGAGGCTGAGTATGGGGGTGCTGCCATGGCAGCATGTGAAGCATCATGGCTTGAGATGCTACTTGCAAATTTAGGTGTGGAAGTGCAAAAGCCTATCACCATCTGTTGTGATAATCTTAGCAGCATACAGATAGCACAAAATCTTATTTTTCATGCTAGAACAAAGCATATCGAGGTACATTCAAAATGACACATATCACCTTTTTATTTCTTTGACATGTATAGTGGTCACACCCGTATATATATGTTAGTGAAACTTCATTGAGATTTAATTAGATTTATCTACCGAGAGTGATGGCACATTTGTTTCTGGCTAGCTCACTCATTTGCAGACATAATTTAGGTTTTTCCGTATGTACTATTCTTTATATATCGCACTCATTGTATTCTTGTTTTAGGTCATTTTCTTGTACATTCCTTTTATGTAATAGCAGAAGAAGAAGAAGAAGATCATTCTTCCTTGCCTCAATCTGTGTGTGATATCCTCTTTGAGTGTGTGTGTGTGTGTGTGTGTGAGATCTCTTCCTTATCTCCTTCCTCATGACATGCTCCACAAGACAAGTTGGCTTCTTTTGATTAACTGATTATATGTAGTGGAGTTAGTGATTGCCTATGTAGGTTTAAATATCACTACTTGCAATTTATGAGCATTTCACATTGGTCATATGCTCATTTTGCAAAGGAGACTCTCACAAAATTTGTCCAGATTTTCTGTTTTGTCAACCATACATTTGTCGATTTACTCGTTGATACACTTATTTGTGTGAGCACATTTATTCTCACAAAATCCTTTTGGTTGGTCATTATTGCTCATTAATCCATTTCTTTGGAGAGAGTCTATTAAATTTTCCTAGAATTTGTTACTTGTTCATCCCCTTTGTTTGAGTCTTAATGGTGTTTGGACTACTCTAGCTCCATTATCATTCTAGTTAGTTCTCAATCATCATGGCATCAGAGATCTCACACACATCTAGTAGATTAGGGTCTAGTGCCATTGTTCTTAATGGAGCTTTAACTTGGAGGGCAAAGACTATTTTGAGAAAAAAAAATTTGATGGCACAAACTTTGCTCTATGCCAAAGAATCAGATTAAACATGTGCTGATTCAGAGGAGGCAATAGAAGCTAGTAAATGGAATCTCAAAGAAGCCTACTGACATGGATGAAGATGATTGGGATATGTTGGATGATATAGCTAGGTCTACCATTCAATTGCACCTCATAGATAATATTTACTTTATAATATTGGACTGTGAAAGTATAGAGGAGCTTTGGAAGGAGTTATGCAATATATATGAAAAAGAAACGACATCAAATAAAGTGTATCTCATAAGAAAGTTATATGGCCTTCACATGAAGCACACAGATATGGTGATGCTCATCTGAATGAGTTTGATGCTATATTCTCTAAGTTATATGCTCAAAAATTGAACACGGATAATGAAATGAAAGTATTCTTGTTCTTATGCACCTTTCCATCATCATGGGATACATTTTGCACTGCTATTAGCAATAGTGCACCTAGTGGTTAACTCGTCTATGATGGCATATGTGGAGCACTCTTGAGTGAGAAGATTCATAGAAAATCTATGGTTAGCACTCAAAGTGGAGGTGCATATAATGTTCGTGATTCTTACCAAGGAAAGAATCAACAACGTGGCAAGAGCAAGAACAAGGAAAATAATGGTCAACGAAATAAGAGTATAAGTAAATCAAGGAAGAGCGATATTGAATGCCATTATTGTCACAAGAAAGGACACATGAAGAAGAATGCTATGCATTAAAGAATGCTAAAGGTAAAGGATAAAATATTGGTGGGTATGTTAAACACCTACTTGCACCATCTTCTTTGACTGTGAAGATTGAATAGATTATGTTATTTCTAATGATGTTGATGTGTTGACACTTGATAGTACTGTCCACTGAGGCTCTTATGGCTAATTCTCTTTCCCACACGTGGCTGCTAGATTTTGGTGCTTCTTTCCATGTGACGCCACATCAAGAATGGTTCTCTAATTATGTAGTGAAGTCTCTTGGTACCGGACTTGGTGACTCTTACCAGTGTGACATTGTGGGGACTGGAGATGTGGTTGTGCAGCTCATTGATGGTTAAAAATTTACTATGCATAATGTATGCCATGTACCTCAATTATCATGTAGTTCAATGTCAATTGATCAACTTGATGACCTTGGTTATAAAGTGGTTTTCTATGCTCAGTCCTTTCGCATATCAAAGGGCAATATGGTTATTGGCAATATGGTTATTGCAAAAGGAAGCAAAGTTGGCTCACTTTATCCAAGTTTATTTGTATCACAAAAAAAGCACTTGTTAGCTGAGATTGAATAGTCTATGGCTTGTATTTTTCATGCTTGTTTAGGCCACATATCTCATAGTGGAATGGAAAATCTTTCTTCTTCTGGCTACTTACTTGTGTTATCTTTCTCTAATTTTTCATTCTTTGAGCATTGTCAATATGGAAAGAAAACTACAAATGTGCATAAAACACACATTGACTCTTCAATTCAGTCTTTAGATCTCGTTCATACAGATGTGTGTGGTCCTATGCCCACAAGGTCATTAGGTGGTTCTCTTTACTTTGTCACTTTCATAGATGATGCTACTAGAAAAGTCTCGGTATATCCTATCAAATCGAAGGATGAGGTATTCCCTACATTTAAAAAATGGCTTGCTTCAGTTGAGACTAAAAAAGGAACTAAACTCAAAGCTTTACATTCAGATAATGGGGGTGAGTATAGCTCACATGAATTCAGCCTTTTCTGTCAATCTAGAGGAATTCGTAGAGAGTTTATAGCTGCTTATACCCCAATATAGAATGGTGTAGTTGATAGGATGAATAGCACTATTCAAGATAAATAAGTTTCTATGCTCCATCATGCAAACCTTTCACAAGGCTTTTGGGTAGAAGCAGTATTGACTACAGTTCATGTTATTAACCTTTCACCTAGTACTGCCAAAGGTTTGAAAGTGGCACAAGAGTTATGGACAAGGAAGCCGCCATATTATGACCATCTTCGAGCTTTTGGGTGTGAAGCATATGTTTATATACCCAAGAATCTTAGAAAAAAGTTGGACCATAAGAAAAAACAAGGATTTCTCAATCGACCATTCCTTTGGGGTTTGGCCAAAGTTGAGAGCACATCAATCCCTCCAAATCTTCCAAAGAGTCTCACCCCTGATGGCATTCCACAGCCTTGATGAGCAGCCTACCGCCTCACCCAACAACGCCTGTCGCCAATTGATTTGGTTCGTGAGTCTCAAAATCTGTGTCACGTGATGCCAGATAACACGGGACTTGGGGCAATCGAAGAAAAGATGAACAAGATCTTCGATGCATCGATGGCACTGCTTGCACCATGTAGGCACACCACAAAGTTTGTTGGCCCTTCCATTGTACCAGATACCCTTATGCAAGATCTACCACATGAGAGCGGACTTTTTGATCTCAATAAGGGGGTGCCAAATGGACATGAACTTAAGTTCCCATCGAAGTTTGGTTCAAGAAAGGCACCACACCTTGTTAAGAGTGTGATGACCAACTAAGTTTTCTTTGAAGTTGGGAATTCTGGATAGTTTCTTACCATTGCTCCATTTGAGGCCCTCCATGCAAGAAAGATCCTATCCACAGAGAAGGCGGGTAGTTGAGTGGTCCCATGTTAAACACTTGTTTTGAAGAAGAGTCCATTCCTTGGGGAAAACTCTATGTCTTGGTTCTAAGTCTTCAAACTTGATCCACTGGCCGGTCTCTTGTTTCCAGGGCTATTTCCACTGTTTGAACCCCTTGTTCCAAAGCCGCTTAGCAGTTTGGAGGTTCCAAGACTCAAGCCCCCTTATGCCAATGATCGGGAACTAGATAGAGTCATTTTGTCTTATCCCAGCTGCCCACTTCCACTCATCACTAATTCTGATCAATTGTTTGGCTTTGTCCCAACTCTTCCATAAGGAACACACGAGGCTAGAGCCTTTAGGGGACACCAAGTGGGGGGAGAACAAAAGCGTGAGGATCCCAATGTCCTTCCAATCGGGAAGACCAACTAAGGTAAGGTCTTTTAAGTTTCTGAAGATCAATTTAGCCGAAGAGGACTCACTATTGCTCCAAGCCTTGATAAACCACTTTGCCGCCAACTTGTTAGCCAACCCAGCGATATCCAAAATACCCAAGCCCCTCGAGTCTTTCGAGGTAATACAAGTTTCCCATTTGATTTTGGGAATCCCCCTTCTATTGGGGTCCCTAGTCCATAAGAAGTTTCTACAGATTCTTTCCACTTTGGCCAATTCTTTCTCCTTAGGTCTCCAACATGAGATAAAGTAAATAGTCGTGGAAAGCATAAATGTGTTGACAACCATAGCACACCCTGCCAAGTTAGCTTGCATACCTTTCCAATGATTTAGTTTGCTATCTAGTTTGGATAGCACCCAGTTCCACCGTAGGTCCATTGAGATGTTGAAGCCCATCGGAATACTCAGGAGACGAAAGACTTGACCACTAGGGATAACTTGACACCCTTGATCAATCAAGAGTTGGGGTGGAGGCCCACGGATTGCTCTTAAAGCAGTTTTAGCATGGTTGATTTTTGAACTTGATGCCACACAAAAGGTGTCAAGGCAACTCCAAAACACCTCAATGCAATATCATTAAGAACAAAGGCATTCATGTCATCGGCAAAGAGTCTCGCAATCATTTGGTCATAACCAAGAGGTAGGGAAAGACCCTTGAGATTGCCAGCATCCATGTGATGCTTAAAAAGGCAATTGAGGCCATTCGAGGCGATAGCGAAGAGTAGTGGAGCCAGTGGGCAGCCTTGCTTGATAGATCCTTTTAAACGTATGGGTTTAGAGAGCTTATCATTGATATTTATTCTCGTTGAAGTGTTTCCGGGTAGAGTGGAAACCATCTTTGTGAACTTTTGGTTGCATCCAAGATCTTTCAGTGTTTGAAGAATAAAGTCCCATTCCAATCTGTCATATGCTTTGTCAAAGTCGACCTTAATGAATACGAGATCTTGTGCACACTCCTCAACAAATGCAAGGCCTTCCCAAATATCGACAATTGCTTCAAGTATAGATCTACCTTTCATAAAACCTTTCTGGTCCTCACAAAGCCACGACTTTAAATGACAAGAGATTCTATTGGGCGATAACTTTGGCAATTATCTTGTATCAAGTTTGGAGCATGGTAATCGATCGCCAGTTTTCAATTTTGTTCTTATCTCCCCTTTTATGAATTAACTTGATGACACCATTATTGATACACTCAGGGAGGGCACCGAAGGAGAGAGCCTCTTGCCACACCAGGCGCAGCGGGGCGGCCACCACGTGCTTGAAGGATTTGAAAAACTCATTGGTGAATCCATCAAGGCCCGGACTTTTTCCATTGGGAAGAGCATCAATAACCTCAATAATTTCGTTCTCTGAAATGTTAGCATCCAACAGAGAATTCATGTTATGTGGGATTCTAGGTTGAGCAATGCTTGAGATGGATGCCATGTAGTCACGTCTGTGCGGGGAAAGAGGAGTTGAGACCCCAAGAAGATGGGTGAAGTGCTTGATGATGATAGATCTATTCTCAACTTCCATCCTACATTCGATCCCATTGTTGTCGACCAAGAAGGGGATGGCTTCCCTAGCTTCTTTCCTTTTAAGGATGTTACACATATCGTTTTGGATGGTTTGTCAACCTTCCCCGCCCACCAATCTTTGAAGAATATTTGCAAATTTTTCCTTTGAACCTCTTCCTCGAGTCTTATTCTTCCCCTATTTTTCAGAAGCCCTTGTTGGCATTGCAAGTTATCTTTGTTCACTTCTTCTTCAAGTCGTGAGAGCCTCCAGTACACCGTTTCTCTCCTTTTATTCCGGATATCTCTTATAGCCTTATGAGTCCTGATCAGAATTTGTATAGTCCTTTCCACCGCACTTCTCCAACAGTTAGCCGGTTCGTTATAGTAGGAAAAGGTCTCCGCCCATACTGCGGAAATTTCTTGCTGGACAAAGGGAAGGGAAAACTACGTCTGACAAGCGTGAAACCAAGGAGCTTTTCGGAGCGCAGGAATTGATTTGAAAGAAAGAGTAATCGGGTAGTGGTCCGAGATAGTCAGGTCCATGTGTTGGGAAATCGAAGGAATACCCCACTGGAGGATGGTGTTTTGGTCTATGTAACATCTATCAAGTCTTGCTTTCCTCAGAGAGTCCCCCAATTGTTAGACCAGGAGAACCCCTTCATGTCTTTCACCTCGACCAAGTCGAGATGGAGCTTGATTTTATCTCATATCTCTTTCTCATGACCGTCAATAATTCCTCTTTCTCCGAATCATCGTTGGATTGTTGCCTCTATTCAAAGTTAAAACTTGGGGAATAAAATAATAATTTGATTAAGGAACTGCCAGAAAAAACGTTCTACTTTTGACCATAGAGGATTGAGGGAATGTCTTTGGTGTACTTTTGCTTTTTCTTTCAAATTCATAAGATGGTGAAGACCGAAATCTCTCAAAAAATAGAGAAAGAAAAAATGTTGAATAAGGGAGAGACAAGAATTCCTTAATACCCTGAGCAAATTTCTCCTCTATCTTCGCGAATCGCGAGAATGGGTATACTTTTTCTCCTCCCGCTTGCCGAGAATGAAGAATGTCTGCTGTGTGCACACGTCAAGCCTGTCAGTAGCAACAGACGTCATCCCTCTTGAGGCGTGATAGCAGCAAGCTTTGTGGATATGATGTTGCCATCTGTCACGGCAACCTCGTCATGGAGGATTGTACAGTAGCTACAAGCACAAATGAAAATGAAAGAGATATTGACTGATGATCCTGCACATGGTGATGATCCTACATATAGCTGTGCAAGAGACAGAAGATGCAGAGCACGGCAATGGTGAAGGTGGCAGAGATGATGCACATCGTCATGGTGCCTTGGCCATCACAAGGCCATCTTAATGGCATACTTCGCCTCGCTCGATACCTGGTGGATGAAGAGGGCGTGCTCGTCACCTTCGTCTACCCCAACTGCTTGTACCAACTCGCCCTGAATCGCGGCCAGAGCAAGGCTGCTCTCTCCAAAACCGCCGAAGATGCTGGTGCTAATGCCGCAACAACCCCTCTCTTCTTATCCGAAAACCTTCATATCGAGGTTGTGGAGGACGGCCTACCGCTTGACAAGGCCCCTGATCTCGGTAGCTTCGCTTCATCCATCTCCACTTTTCGGCAAGGCGTCCAGCTTCTTCTGCGTGAGCTTATCAGACCAGCACCTTCACTGTGTTCGAATGGTGATGGGCTGAAGAGCTATACACACTCATGGCCTACACCACGCTGTGTCGTAGCCGACACCTTCATCCCATGGGTGCAGGATCTCGCTGACGCCGTAGGTATCCCGCGCGTCGACTTCTGGACCTCTACGGCTGCCGTCTACTCCATGGGATCGCAGATGGAGTTGCTCGTTTCCAAAGGGGTTCTGCCTCTATCTAAAAGTACCGCGCAAAGCTTATCAGTCTGTATTGTAACCTGCTTGCTCTTTGCTGTCTGACATAGAGTACTACGTGTGTATGTAGGCTGTTGGGTGGACCAGGACACGAAATGGACAGCCATAGCCCCATTCATAGAAGGGGCTCCAGGGCTACCGCCGTTTCCGGTGACGGAGCTGCCGGTGGAGTTTATACGACCAGAAGCAGCGACAGCGCCCGAGTTTCAGTTCATGTTAAATGCGTTCAGCCGTATCCCGGAGGCGCACACGATCCTCATCCATACTCTCCATGAGCTTGAGCGTCCTGTCATCGAAGGACTTCGAGCTGCTGAACTTCCCGTCTACGCTGTCGGCCCGCTTCCCGAAGGGCTCCCCTTCACAACTGGCTCAGCTTCCAGCGCCGTGGCCACGAACGACTGCTTACAGTGGCTGGATACACAATCCCCTTGCTCGGTCGTCTATGTCGCTCTTGGGACCATCGTTAAACCCACTGCGGCAGAGTTACATTCCTTAGCTCTCGGTCTTGAGGCCTCACAGCGTCCGTTTCTGTGGGTCATCAGACCTGATCTCATCGGCACTAACCAGTCCCTTGCAGACGCGCTCCCCTCGGGCTTCTTGCAGCGCACTGTCGACCGAGGCCACGCTCTTGTGGTACCCTGGGCGCCTCAGACGCAAGTACTAGCCCATGCCTCTATAGGTGTATTCCTTTCTCATTGCGGCTGGAACTCGACATTAGAGAGCATGTTGGAAGGCGTACCCATGGTGGCCTGCCCTCGTGCAGCAGAGCAGCGGTCGAACGCGAAGTGGATCACAGAGATTTGGAAGATGGGGGTGGCGATGGAGATGAGAGAAGATGGTAGTTTCTCGAAGGAGGCTGTTGAGAGCGCATTGCGGAATGCGTTGTCGGAGGATGGAAGCGTATTCTTCAGGAAACAGGCGCGACACTTCAAGCAGCTAGCTCGGGCAGCTTTTCAGAGAGAAGGATCTTCACGGGCCAACATTCAACATTTTCTGCGAATTCTCCGTTCCTTGAATGAGCAGAACAGCGGTAAGGAACAACACCAAGAAGGGAGTGCCAAGTCCTTTATTGGAGTGCTTGGGTCTTTCGCCTCTTGAGGCAACATGTAAAGGACATGTTTATCATGAAAAGTTGTATCTTGTGGCTGATGTGTCATCATTTGTCGTGCTCCACGGTAGTTGTGATCGCAGTCTAATCCAGTTATGTTAACTCCTGTTTTTGTGGGATAAGGGGGTCCCATAGGTATTATGCGCTTCCTTGTACAGTTGCAATTTCAAAGTTAAAGCCTAGAGGAGTAGGCCTCGGCAGAACCTCCATTTTAAAAAAAACACCAAGAAGGGCTATGACTACAATTTGCATGAAAAGTATGGCAACTTGGTAAGGTGGCTCGCGGCCATTGGCAACTACTTCACTCTCCTTATACTTCATTAATCTGTGAGCAATGTTTTAAAAAGTTCTACAATGCTTAAAGTACTTCATTCACCCTATACTTCGAGAAGTGTTTTCAAAAAATTTACAATGGTTAACACAAGTGTTGTCTTGTACATTTACCTTATACTTCGAGAAGTGTTTTCGAAAAATTTACAACGGTTAACACAAGTATTGTCTTGTACACTTTAGTGTTTTGAAAAAGAGACATCATTTGATAAAGCAATCTCATTGTATGATGTTAATTTCAATGTTGGTGTAAAAATTATAAAGATATCAATTAGTGTTGATTTTTTATTAAAAGCATGATCTCTCTATTTTCATTGTTGTAAATGTAATAGAATTTTTATTTTATATACTTAAAACACTTTTATATCCATAATTAAAAATTTGTAATGATTTTTTTAAGTTTATGGTATAAAATTAATCTCATATGTGCCAAGATATTGTTAGCATCTATGAATTATTTTACAAAGTGATGTTATGAATATGATTCATTTTTCATTATCAAATTACTATTTGAGATTTTTAAAGTGAAAAAAATTTACTTCACAAGCTTAGGAGACAAATTTGTATTTCGCTACTTCAATTTAGACAACACTATTGTTTTTCTATGATAAGAAAAGGTCATTTGTTGAACAAATAATGCAAGTGCTATATGATTAACATTAATTACTAGTTTTCTTCTATATAAAGTAGTTTATAATGTTTATACACTACAACATATCAAGGGAATACCGACGGTCAGTGTACTGACGGGCAGCTGTCGGCGTCGGTATACCCCTTGGACAATTTGGGAAAGCCGCTTTGCCTCGGAACCACAACGTTAGTATAAGCGTCGGTATATGTGCCGGTTTATGCGTCGGTACTTTGCTGGAACTACCGACGCTTATACCGACGCTCTCTTTTTAATCGGGTCCGAACCCGAAATTCATCATTCTGAGCGTTTTGAATCTAGATCTTCTCCTTTCGGGTTTGCGCGCACCAACAGCAGATCTCTGTTTGTCATCCTCTCTCTCTCTCTCTCCCTCTCTCCCTCCCTTCTCTCTCTCTCTCTCCCTCTCTCTCTCTCTCCCTCCCTCTCTCTCACTATCTCTCTCTCTTTCTCCCTCTCTCTCTCACTCTCTCTCTCTCCCTCTCTCTCCCTCTCTCTCTCTCTCTCTCTCTCTCTCTCTCTCTCTCTCTCTCTCTCTCTCTCTCTCTCTCTCTCTCTCTCTCTCTCTCTCTCTCTCTCTCTCTCTCTCTCTCTCTCTCTCTCTCTCTCTCTCTCTCTCTCTCTCTCTCTCTTTAAACAGACCTCTATCTTTATAGATATGAAGTTTTGGTAAGTAGATCGCACATATTGTAGCACTCTTTTTTCTTTTCTATGTTTTTTCTTTACTAATATGTTCTTTGTTTGGTTTTGCAAAAGATTTTGGGATCAAATCTTTGAAAATTCGACGAAGAAGAACTTCAAGTGGATTTTGACGACCGTGTGATTCAAACAATTCTCTCTCTCTCTCTTTCCCTCTCCTTCCCTCTCTCTCTCTCTAAACACACCTCTATTTTTATAGATGTGACGCTTTGGTAAGTAGATCGCACATATTGTATCACTCTGTTTTCTTTCTTTATGTTTTTGCTTTTCTAATATCTTCTCTCTTTAGTTTTGCAAGAGATTTTTGAGATCAAATCTTTGGAAATTCAACAAAGGAGAACTTCAAGTGGATTTTGACAACCTTGATTCAAAAATTACATCAATGTAAGTAAGACATATATCACTCTTTTATCTTTCTTTATATTTGTGTTTTCTAATATCTTCTCTCTTTATTTTTGTTTGAGAGAGAGAGAGAGGGATATGCATATGCATACATGCATGCATATGCATACATGCATGCATATGCATACATGCATGCATGCATATGCATACATGAATGCATATGCATGCATGCATGCATGAGGGATATGCATATGCATACATGCATGCATATGCATACATGCATGCATATGCATACATGAATTTTTATATTTTTATTTTCTAATTTCTTTCTTTATTTTTTGTTTTCTTTCTTTATATTTTTGTTTTCTAATATGCATGCATGCATGCATGCATGCATATGCATACATGCATGCATGCATAGGCATACATACATGAATGCATATGCATACATGCATGCATATGCATGCATGAGGGATATGCATATGCATACATGCATGAGGGATATGCATATGCATACATGCATGCATATGCATACATGCATGAGGGATATGCATATGCATACATGCATGCATATGCATACATGCATGCATGCATATGCATACATGCATGCATGCATATGCATACATGCATGCATGCATGCATATGCATACATGAATGCATATGCATACACGAATGCATATGCATACATGCATGCATATGCATGCATGCATATGCATGCATATGCATACATACATGCATGCATATGCATACATACATGCATATGCATACACGCATGCATATGCATACATACGTGCATGCATATGCATACATTCATGCATGCATATGCATACATACATGCATGCATATGCATACATACATACATGCATGCATGCATGAGGGATATGCATATGCATACATGCATGCATAGGCATACATACATGCATGCATATGCGTACATGCATGCATATGCATACATGCATGCATATGCATACATGAATGCATATGCATACATGCATGCATGAGGGATATGCATATGCATACATGCATGCATATGCATACATACATGCATGCATATGCATACATACATGCATGCATATGCATACATACATGCATGCATATGCATACATACATACATGCATGCATATGCATGCATGCATGAGGGATATGCATATGCATACATACATGCGTATGCATACATGCATGCATATGCATACATACATGCATGCATATGCATACATACATGCATATGCATACATACATGCATATGCATATGCATACATGCATGCATATGCATACATGAATGCATATGCATACATGCATGCATATGCATGCATGCATGAGGGATATGCATATGCATACATGCATGCATATGCATACATACATGCATGCATGCATATGCATACATGCATGCATATGCATACATAAATTTTTATATTTTTGTTTGCTAATATCTTTCTTTATTTTTTGTTTTGTGTCTTTATAATTTTGTTTTCTAATATGCATGCATGCATATGCATGCATGCATGCATAGGCATACATACATGAATGCATATGCATGCATGCATGCATGAGGGATACATATGCATATGTATACAAGCTTAAGCATGCATATGCATACAAGCAAGCATATGTATATGTATACATGTATGCATATGCATATGCATATGTATACATGAATGCATATGTATACAAGCTTAAGCATGCATATGCATACAAGCAAGCATATGTATATGTATATGTATACATGTATACATATACAAGCAAGCATATGCATATATATATGTATATGTATACATGTATGCATATACATGCATGTATATGTACATGTATGTATACATGCAAGCATATGCATATGTATATGTATACATGTATGCATATGCATATGCATATATATACATGAATGCATATGTATACAAGCCTAAGCACGCATATGCATACAAGCAAGCATATGCATATATGAATGCGTATGCATATGTATACATGAATGCATATGTATACAAGCTTAAGCATGCATATATATACATTGGATGAGATGAGATCTTCATATTGCATCAGATGGGATCTCCAAGTACACCTTGGGGTGCACATGATCATGACAAATCGAAGATATATCATATCCGTAATGGAGCTCCAATTATGTATGCGGTGGGGAAGTCAATACGTCAGCGTATACGACAACTCTGCTCTATCGAATTCGGTCATTCAGTAATGTTAAAATGAACGGAACAGGATAGAGACTCTAAAAATCATATCACACAATGCATATATGAAGAGTACCGGCCAGCACTTGGCAATCCTATTGTGAGTTCCGATTCGATTCAACATACAGCACGCGAGGTGATGTTGCATCGACGATCGGAAGCTCGCGATGCTTTCAAAGCAAGCTTACCGAAGCCTGTATGGCTAGATGCCGAAGAATGGGAATCGATTCAGGATGAGCATCAACATACTCCTGATCGGTATCGTCAACAGAGAGATGCGGCGGCCACACATTTAGATACGGTTGGAACGTCGCATTTAGGTAGCGGCGGATACGACAGTATGCGCTACCAATTTGTAAGTATGATGTTAATTATTGAAGTTGTTTGTGTTAAGTATATTATGTATATTCATCTAACATTTTGCATATTTACTATAGGAGTTGGTAGTGGGTCATCCTCCAACGCGAACTGAAGAATCATATGGATATCGACATGGACTGATTGCACTGTTACAAGACTTAGAGGATCGCGGTGCAATCATCTCATGGGAGAATATTCTTGATTAGGTAAAGTTATATCTTGGTTTCGTGTTTCTAGTTGTTGTTTATAAATGTCATATTAATTGGTCTTATTTTATACATATGTTTTGTTGCAGGATTGTAGGTGTAAATATTTTGATCAATGCCACAATTTTGTATCACACTCGCATACGACAATGATGAACCATAATTTTGTATTCGATTCCTATATGGAAGTGTTTTGTCACTTTG
This sequence comes from Ceratopteris richardii, assembly GCA_020310875.1. Taxonomy (NCBI): domain Eukaryota; kingdom Viridiplantae; phylum Streptophyta; class Polypodiopsida; order Polypodiales; family Pteridaceae; genus Ceratopteris; species Ceratopteris richardii. The sequence goes on from CM035424.1 coordinate 50,185,148, forward strand.
CCATAATTTTGTATTACACTCCTATGTGGCAATGATGTACCATCATTTTGTATTCGATTCCTATATGGAAGTGCTTTGCCACACTTTTGTACATTTTTCATTTATGGAATATACGACTTTCTGTACATGAATCAATGTTCATTTTTGCTCATATAAGTTTATGTTTTGGTTGCCATTAGAGTACATAACACATGTACTCAGTTGGGCAGAGTGTATTGTCTTTTGCTAAACAACATCATGTTGTAGCAAAAGACAACACACTCTGCCCAAAAAAATGTGTGCAGGTATGGTCGTCGGTATACGTGCCGGTAGCTCCAGTATGGTCATCGGTATATGCACCGGTACACCCAGTAGGGACATCGGTATGGATGTCGGTATGCGCGTTAGAAATACCGACGCTTATGCCGACGACTATACCGGCGCCCATACCAGCGCCCATACCGGTGCTTTCTTTCTGACGCCTACACCGACCCCGGGAAGAAATCACGCCCGTTCAATTTCCTCGATAGCAGCCTCGGTATACCCTCGATGTGTTGTAGTGATAGAATTATTTTGGTTGCTATTATAATCATTATATCATCGAAATAACTATTTTTTAGGATGAAATTTTATTCTTGGCAAAGTGGAGTATGGCTATTTAATGAAATATTACGATGGTAAGTGGTATGTGAGATAGGTACATAAATTATTGGTTCCAAGACATATAACATATTTTTTATCATAATATATCATGGATTTTGAAATAAAACACCAACTATTGTAATCTTCTTATGCATCAATATCATATAAAAAGCTCCTTCAATATATAATTATATAATGAGCACCATTTATTGTAGTAAATTTCTTATTATAAAAATGATTTTTCTAATTCTCAAAACTTCTGTTGGATGGGTATATGAATTTTCATCAACATTAGAAAACTTATTTTCAATATGAGGAAATTTTTTCTGCAAAGAAATTTCTTTCTTTTTTACATATACGTCTACAAATAAACAACTGTTTAAAACCATATTCAATAGTTTGTACACTTTGAGTTATTCAAAAGGTTATCTTAAAAATATACATTTTTAAAAGAACTCTCGGTATAAATCTTTATGTGGTTTGAAGATTTTTTTTTCATAATTTTATTTGATTATTACACATGATTTTTTTTACTTGTCAAAAAAATTCACTATGGTGTCTTATTTCGGTACAATACTAGTGTTAAGTATCCCATCACCAAGCTTAGCCTACTATGCTTTTTTGCTTGTCCATAAACCTTGTTGAATGATGACCTTGAGGAGAAGACAATGTTTGATCCTCAAGGATGATGCCATATTTGTAGTTTTACTCTATGTTTCTCCACTGCACATGCCACTTTGAGTTGAGATTTATTTTCAAAGCAATCGTATTTGCGTACATGCACTTGTTTCTTTATATAGATTATATATATATATATATATATATATATATATATATATATATATATATATATATATATATATATATCAATGTAAATACATATAATCCAATGTCATAATCAACTAGAATCCTAATCATCATCATCATGAGCATCATGATCATCATCAGCAGCATCATGATCATCCTATTCATCCTCATCCTCATTATCATGATCACCCTGTGATGATCGAGATCGTCCCTTCTGTGTCTATCTCTCCACCTCATCCATATCTGCCTCTCTATAGTACTCTTGTATTACATATAACAAACATAAATAAGTAAAACAATTAAACCATTCATGAAAATAAAATAATTATATAAAATTTAATAATACTCACAAAGGCATTCGGATGATCTCGCATATACTCGCTCAAATGCCGATATCCAAAATATGTAGCATACTCGATCTCATGTTTCGTAGGATATCGGCCATAATCCTTTTGCTGCATTGAAACAAATAAAAAAGAGTAGTTGCTTGCATTTTAACTAAAATAAAAAATATACTCACAATAACACATATACTTACAAATGTAGCTACAAAACCATTATGGCCCATTTGGCTTAGGTGCGATGTGTGGCCCGACTCCACTCTCTTCTTTGCAACAACCTATTTATTCAAGAAAAAAGAAATACATAAATTAAATGTAAAAAATTACTAAAATATATGAAAATTATAAATATAAACTATTAATCTTTGTACCTTCTACTGAGTAAATGACTCCTGAAGACGTAGCTGTCTATGAAAAAACTGTCACGTCTCAGGTGGTATTTTAGGTCACCTCTTATTTTTTTCCACCATACAATATCTCCTCCTAATGTAATCTCAATCAGAAAAAAAAAATCAGAATACACACACATATATACACACACATACACATACCCACATACACATATACATGCAAACATATCGCATACATATATGTATACATATACACATATACATACATATAACATAAACACACATATACATATCCACATATATACCTACACACACATGCATGCATATACACTCATTCATACAAAATACATGCATTTATCCCACAATAATGTGTATTTGTGTATATGTGAATATGTGTGTATGTGTAAATGTGTATATGTAAATATATGTGTATGTGTAAATATGTATATGATAATTTTTTGTGTATGTAAATAATCAGATTATTAATATCAAATACCATTATTTGTAGATTCTGATCAATCATATGGAACTTCACCACCGTCTCCTCATCATGCAATGACTATATACTCTAAGTATATCAAACATTTAATTTTAAATATATTTGATGGATACATAACTTATATATTTTTTTGTTTCTTATTATAATCAGATTCTGATCAATCAGAGGGTACTCCACCACCTCCTACCCATGCTACGACTTCACATGTGTCCTCCGATAGGAATTATGATGAATTTTACTATCAAGATCATATTATATGTTGGTGTAACTCTTGTTATGGCACGTATCGAAGACCACGATTGGAATGTATTGAACATGAGGCAGAGTATGGTACTTTTGAGCGTGAACCATCACCTGGTCAACATGATAATGCTTGGGTATGTATTTTTTATATAAATTAATGTCAGTATTTTATTTAAAAACCATATACAAAATCAAATTACTGTTGATATATAGGAATACTGGCTTGATGGTGATGATGATGATAATTTTCCTCATAATGTTAATATACCTCGTACACGTCATGGACTTGTTGTTCATCAATTACAAGCAGAGGTTTCTAGAAATCCTCTACCTCCTGGTTTAGAGACTGAAACAGCCGGAGATTATCCATTGCCAGCTCGTGATCATTCTTTAGTACAAACATATGATAGAAGAAGATATGGAGGATGGAATAGAGGACCACTCCCTTTAGATGGAGAGGTTTTCAACTTTTGGGGTAATCACCATATGATTGCTCCATCCACTATTACTAATGCTGGTAGTGGTCTCTTTATTGCAGAGGATTTGTATGTGCCTCCGAACTCTGAAGTCACTCTTATCATTTTGTGGTCCTATATATGGATGGGGAGATTGGCATCGACTTTCACATTATGTTCAAAGCATGAGTACTTATGGAATATGCTTGAATGCAACATCCCTTACTAGTAGAAGGATTTTACATGCAAAAAATGAAAGATTATATATTGAATAGAAGACCTTACACACATGGAAATATAACAGGTTTAATAAATAGTAGTCGAGGGTTACATAATAGTTCAAGGACTAAATGCACATTTGAGGAGCGTGAAAATAGTCATGAATCACCATACATGAGTAGAGATGTATCGAGATACATATTTGTCAATGCTATTACTACATTACATCCGGTGATGAACTATTAGTGAATTATGGATGGCGTAGACCTCCAAGAGCACCTTTTAGCTAGAGAGAATAAAAATTTTCTATCCATATTTAATAACTTATATACTTAATTTTATATTTAAAGTTTAATTTTTATTCATTTATGGAATACTAATGAATTTTATTTATATGTGTAGATTCCAACATATGACGTTGATATTCCTCCACACCATTCACAATTGCCAGTAAGACCTCATTTATCATAAGCTTCTATGAGGAGGCTACGCAAAAGTAATCTTGTGGAATATGCAAGGTTGAAAGATCTATATTCAAAAGATGATAAAGTACAAGATTTATGTGACAATGATGAAGATGATGGCATGGTAGATTTTATTGAGGATTGTTATCAAAATGACAGTGAGAGCATTGATATTTATAAAAATGAGAAATATCTTCGAGAGGAATGTTTAATGCATGTATATGAAGGAAGTCGTTTGACACGACTAAGTGCGAGCTTACTTATTCTCAATCTTCAAAATCGTTTTGGATGGAGTAATGTATCTGTTTTGACACTATTAAGGTATAATTTTCAATTCTCTCTCTCTCTCTCTCTCTCTCTCTCTCTCTCTCTCTCTCTCTCTCTCTCTCTCTCTCTCTCTCTCTCTCTATATATATATATATATATATATATATATATATATATATATATATATATATATATATATATATATATATATATATATATATATATATATATATATATATATATATGCATATATAAGCATACACATAATTTACATGAATGCATACACACATATAAACATACACACACATATACACACATACACATGTTATGAGAGTAAGGTCAAATTATACATACCTGTATCGAATGAAGATTTTTTGTCCATCTAGCTTTTAGAATTGTCCACCCAACCTTTAGAATCTTCTTGACACATATGTGTCTCCTATTTTAGTCGACCTAATACATGTGCTGCTAATTATACAAATATTAAATAGTAGTTACCAAGGAAGGTATTAAGCCACATGTAAAATGGGAGAAGCAAATTTATCTTGAAGATTTTGAAGGATGGAAAAATAATTTTAAAGGATGGGCAAACAAAAAGTGTCCATTCAATGCAGGTTTTTATTCTTACTTTAGATAAGGTAAGAACAAGAACTTGAATTGAATGGACACTTTTTGTCCACCCATCTTTTAAAACTATTAATGCATCTTTCAAAATTTTACATATGACTAAATACCCTTGGTAACTGTTATTTAATATCTGTAAACAGCTTAGCAAGACAGGTAATAGATTGACTATTTAATATCTTTTGTTTGTAAACAACAATCAGAAGATCACAAAGGGAGAGCAAGAAGCCAATCTGATATGGGTATGACACTTCTTTAGTTACTAAGCATTCTATTTATCTTACCAAATATTTATCACTTGAAGAGCCATCATCATATGAAGAGGCAAAGACCAAGGTAGAATAGAAGGAAGCTATGGATGAAGAAATTGAAGCACTCAAGGAAAATGATACTTGGGAGCTAGTGCCAAAGAAGGAGTCTATGAAGGTAATCGGTTCTAGATGGATCTATAAGATCAAGAGAAATTCAAATGGATCAATTAGTAGACACAAAGCTAGACTTGTGGCTAAAGTTTTTGCAAAAACCCAAGGAGTTGATTATGAAGAAACCTTCTCACGTGTGGCAAAAATGCCAACCATCAGGGTATTGGTAAGTGTGGCTACATCAAAGAATTGGAACATGTACCAATTGGATGTAAAAAATACATTTCTTAATGGCCGGATTTCAGAGGAGGTCTACATGGCTCAAACTCCTGGTTATGAGGACCCAAGCAAGGTAAATTATGTGTATAAATTGAACAAAGCTCTTTATGGATTGAAGTAGGAACCTAGGGCATGGAACCATAGGTTGACTATATACCTTCAAGATCAAGGATTCATCATAGTAAAGCACATACTTCTCTATTTGTTAAGAGAAGTAATTCAGAGGTGATATACATATGTGTGTATATTGATGATATCATACTTACAGGTAATGATGCTTATGGCATCAAGCAGATCAAGAATCAAGTGATTAAGGAATTCAAAACCAATGATTTAGGATCACTAAAGTACTTTCTTGGACTTGAGTTAGTCTATACTAACTCTGGCATTTACATAACTCAAAGAAAGTATGTACAGGATATGTTAACGAAGTTTCACTTGCAGGATGCCAAGGTAGCAAGCACTCCTATGGAGGTAAACCAAAAATTAAGTGCTCATGAAGGTGATACCAAAGCATAGTAGGAAGCCTAAACTATGCTACATTGACAAGGATTAATATTGCTTATGGAGTAAGTGTCTTAAGTAAATTTATGCACAAACCTACAACACCTCACTTGCAAGCTGCCAAGAGGATTTTTAAGTACCTTAAGGGCACTCAAAATCAAGGTTTATACTTTCCTTATACTTCAGATTTGGATATCAAAATATACTTAGATGCAAATTGGGTAGGTTGCAAGGATGACAGGAGGAGTACCTCATGTTATATCTCTTTTGCAAGTAATAAGCCTATATCATGGTCTTCCAAGACAAACTCTACTGTTGCTTTATCTTCAAAAGAGGTTGAATATAGAGGACTAGCCAATGCCACTCAAGAAGCAAGATGGATTAGATTGTTATATGCAGATTTGGGATTACATGCTAACTCTCCAATGATTTTTGGAGATAATACAAGTTCCTTACACCTTGCAGCAAATCCTATCTATCATGCTAGGACCAAGCATATAGAGGTCCACTATCATTATGTGAGAGAGAAGCTATTGAGCAGGGAAATTTAGTTGGCATATGTATCAACTAATATGCAATGTGTAGAATTATTGATCAAAGCACTTGATGGTACTAAACTTTGCATGATTAAAGCTATGATTGGATTGCAAGACATTCAAGAGGATTGATGAAGAAGACCAAGCCAAGATGTTTGGCTTGTTGGAAATGTGGTAGGCCCATAACTCATATGACAGGTCCAAGGTTCCATAGGTCCAGCATATACAACATAGAATCTAGCTATCTTCCAATATTGACAAAACATGAACATACCACATTTAATCATACAAATGATGAGACAAAGATAGAGAAAGACTAGACAACATGTGTAAAGTGTTACGTAAGCCACTGCTTACTCACACTATCATATATACCAATGTTCAATGTACAATGTGGGAGCAAAACTCTCAACCACTCTATGTGAATAGAAATAGATGGATGAGTGAATGTACAAATGTAAAAAACATATTGTTGTAAAATTCTTTTGCTTCTCTGATCATCGACCAGCTTCGCTACGCCACACACACACAGAGATACTTGGATTCGATCCGCCCAGCCGCCGAGCCTACCCTCGTGAGAACCACTACTCACGTCTTGATAATGATCTCTTCTCTATTTTATCTTCTACCAAGGATTGCCATGTGGCATCCTTCTCATAAGGTGGCTCATACCCACTAAATATTATATGACATTTCCTTCCCCTTGAAAACATTTTCGTCCTCGAAAATGTAAATGAAATGTCCATAATGGTAGAAGAAAGTGCTCGGACTCCCCTGAACCCCATGTACTCTATGTACATGGTCATCTCTGTGTGTTGTTTCCCCATATCCTTCCCCTTAAGAAGTCTCCTATGAGATCATCTCAAAGGTGGGAAACCGTCTGAGTGGTGTCTACTATCTCCCATAAACACTGAACTTCCAAATTATCACTCCCATAACATATAACATCACCAAAATGACCTAAGTCCATATGATGTATCCTCTGGAGTAATAATATAAAAAGCAAGTGTAAAGTGCCAAGCTCATAAGCTTGACCATACCATAATGGAGATAGTAAACCATAGAATCCTCTAAAATATAGAACAAAGTCCCATAACAAATGATTCCAAACCCATGTAAGAGTAAATGATAGATTGCCCTCATACCACTCTAGGTCTTCCTAACCTTAAGTGTAATCACAAGTAATAGTTTAACTTAACTATCTTGTGACTATGCAATTCCATCATCTAGCTCACGGTAGTAAAATGCAATCTCTACATTTCACCAACCAAGAATTCTGTGGTTTGTCATTCTTTACATTTTGGACTAAATTCTATTGGAAGAGCATCTATTGGCACTTGTGCAAACCATAATATTTCTCTTCCCTGTAGTTTGCTATATGAATGCAAAAAGCATTCCCTTTTAGATTCAGATAATCCCTAAGTACCCATCCTCCTAATTGATGTTTACTCATCATACTCATGATGTAACACCAACTAAGAGCTCGGTATCCTAATAGATTAGATAATAGAAACTCTACAGAGAGGTGTGATCAATCTACTCCCAGTGTAACTAATGTCAATAACTAGATTATCTCATCTAGTCAAAGACCATCACTGAAAATAGCATAACTGCTTCTCTCTAGAGTTTACAAGTGAGACTCAATCTAACCATCATGATTAACTGATCTCCCTCTTGTTCTAGATAGAAGAGTGCCACTTCTATCTAGACAACCTAAAAGTGAGAAAGTGAAAAACTCTCTCTCTCTATTCAATCTCTTCTAAGGGAAAGAGCTCTAGTAGTCGAACCTATTCCACTTTCCCTTTCCCTTTGAAAGAGATTCTGTTAATCCATTTTCTCTACTCATCCATAGTTGAGAACATGCACATAAGTTCTCCATACTTTTCCTTCCAAAATAGTGGAGAATCATACTCCCATATGAAGGAAAATTACATTGAAAAGTAGAGGAAATGAATTCCTTCTGAAATATAGACTAAGAAATGTTCTCAAAACACCTCTTCTATCTAAAGGAAAACATACTTTGTTCTTCTCCTATGAAGAAATCATGTTTTCCTTTCCTTCTTTCTCTCTCAAAGAGCAGGAGCTAAAGTGAGACCATTCTGAGCTAAAGTGAGATGTCTCATGGATCTCTGAGCTGATTCCCACTTTCTCCTTTCCTTAAAAGAGAGATTCATGAATTTATTTAATCCTCTCTTCCATAGCTAATGCATAATCCTTCATTACAGATATTACTATGAAGATGGAGAACAGATCTCCGCTAACTAATGAAGGTGTATGTAGTGAAGAGTGGAGAAAATAAATTCCTAATAAGGGTCAAAGCCCTCTATTAAAATGGTCAGCAATGATGTGACATGATACCGTAAACATATGTGTATCCATAGTAAAGAACTATCTCTGCCAACCATACTCTGTGCATGGATCTATATGATCCAATCAAACTGATGAAATTATCCTTCCTGAAAGACTAAAAAATGAGTATGTGATACCAATGGTGATAAAATCACCTATCACATTCTCTACTGGAAGAATAAATCTTCCCCATACTGTGAAGGATAACTCCCAATCCTAGTAGGAGATGTCTACTAAAAAATCTCCTCTGATCTAGTGAGACATGATGCCATGAATGATGAGTCCTTTTCTTCCTGGCCATAGAAGAAGAGTGATCAAAGGGAAGTCATTTCCACCGTCCCATACCAGTGAAAACTTCTTCCAATTCACGGTGTCATACCTACACTAAACCGAATATATATATATTCCATGTAATGGAATATGTAAGTGGACTCTAATGAATCCCATATGCTAAAATCATGTCAGTGGACTCAAATGAGTCCCATGTCGTTGAACTAGTTAGTTTGGTTCTAGTCAACAAGTGACATTGGATATCCCTTTCTGTTCCAAACCAACTTGTTCATAGGTACCAGGACTAAGCCTAGATACCTCTCTGTAGATCCCAATACATTGGTACCCATCTATTCCTGACTAAGGGATCTATGCTCTATACCATAGAGCTAGTGCCATGCCTATGGCCTTCTTAACCATCACTCGAATCACATACGCATCCGTCGATGCTGTCTCATGAAACCCATCTCTGTGATCCCATCTATTTGCTTTCCTCAGTAGTGTAGTAGAAATGCTTCACTACTCGCTCAAGTGAGGTGTATCAGTGAAACTAATCACTCTTTGGGTATTCTGAATAATACCCCATAGTCTCCTAATCATCATGTGAGACTCTTGTGAAGATAACTAAATCTTCACTGACTTGGAGATTATCAAGCTGTATCTCCCGTGCCTCTATGCAACTTCCTAAACTTATAGGATTGCTTGTGCACACTACTAATGGTGAAGGTGTAGCTCCTTCCCTAAACAATCCTATAATCTAAATCCATAAGGATTTTGTGTAGGGATCCTGTTACTACTGAAGTTGCCTTATATAAAATACTATGATGGTACTAAGTCCATCAAATACATGCGTAGAAGCATGCCTATACCTTATTGACGTTTGCAGAAAAAGGCATTATGGCAAGTGCGTATATAACGCCATGAGGGGGGAAATTTTTTGACAGCATTTCCCCAGGAAATGGAATCCCAAAAAAAATTTAAACCATAGCTCAGTGGCACATAGGCCACCCAATAACATAGGGCTTGACAGGCCCATGGCATGCACGCCATAAACTCAAATATGGATTCCATGACCTGCAAAAACACAAAAGCATTTGCTAGCAACCATTCCCGGTGTTGCATAGCCATATGGTTTCTGTAATCTTCTTTCCTGCAAACAATCAAAAGGTATACTTCCTGCATGTTGATCCATAATTTAAGAGCTTAAACAATGATCAACATTTGATGTATGCAATTCCCTTCATGCATGTAGATAGAGAACATGCCATAACATAAATAAAATGCCAAAAAGCATAAATATACGTCCCTGAGTAGTCTGATTTTGGAATTGCATGCATCCAATCGCTCTCGACAAGCTTCGAGACCTCTGCACCTTCCTCCTCAGGTCCTAACATACACTTTGAAGTGTCCAAAAATATCGGAGCACTCGCCAAAACATAAAGCATGGTGAGATGATTACAAAAATAATGCAAATTTAGCTCAAAAATGCATTAGTAATCCTTCTTTAGACCTGCAAAAACCACTTTAGGACCTGAAAATTTTCATAAACTGAAATATAAAGCATGTCCAAATAGGTCGAAGTGAAATTACTCAAATCACCTTCCCGGTTTGAAAGATATGGCTCCCGGAAGGTAGTTGCCAAAAACTGTTCAGACTTTGCAGAGCTGTTCAGACCTGCAAAAATTTTTACTTTCCAAAATTTTCTTTCATAAACTGAAATTAGAACTTGTGCTCTTCGAAACGAGCCATAGCACGTCCAATTTGGAGTTTTCTAGCCCAAGATATGGCCATTCCAAGCGGGACATGTCAAACTAGTGGACTGTTGGAGGGGCTGGAAAAAGTGTAAAAATGTGATTTTTGGGGTGCCCAAAGGCATTCTTCCATCATGCAAATCCTAAAATTCTCTCCATAACCTCAGAGAGTGGTATATGAAGATGCTTGAGCCATTTTTTACCTTTCCAAATCCTCCCTTCATGCATGCTAATTTGCTCCCCAAAAGAGGCCTAAATCAAGATTTTGCTTTTATGCAAAAACTTAAATGGGAGCTCTTAGCAAGCTTCTAATCCACTCTAAATGTGGATTTCTCTTGGATTATATACAATAATCCATGGAAAGCCTCTAATTGATCTTTATTCCTACTCCCAGAAGTGGAGTTGGACTAAATTTAACATTTAAATTTTTTCCAAAAAGTGCGGGAAGGGGGTCTTTGAGGAAGTAAAATTCCTCCTTAACTTATCATTTTAATGAATCTAATGATTCGCCTAAGACTTCCATACACCATACTCTCAGTATATATACTTTTTCCCATCCATCCATAGCTATAGCACCTATTTTTCCCTCTTCCAAAATGGGAATTCCTCAAATTTAGGTGCTGAAATTTTTGTCAAACTGTGATGGAAGGGGGTTTTGTGGAGCTTCAAACTCCCATCAAACTGAGGTATCTTTTGGACTTCTTGATCTTGCATGGAAGTCAGTATGCTAGACTATAGGTGTGCATGGTTTTTCCATAAAACTATGAAAAATACCTCCTCTTTTTGCCTTCCCAAAATGGCTATTTATCCAAAATAGCTCCTGAAATTTATGTAAAAATCATAAAAATAGGCTACTCTGGAGGTGCCTAAAGCTTACCATTTCTTGTATTTTGGGGGAATCCTTTACTCTAGGTGAGAGTACATATCTCATACTCTCCGTACACGATTTTCCTTCAAAAGATTTGCCCAAAGCCCATCTTTTCCTTCTCAAAGAGTCGGATAATTTCAAAATTGAAATGAAAATACTTGTAGATGGAAAGTTCATCTCCACATAAATTTGATATTTCATGAACATCCTTTTTTAAAAATATATAGAGGATTGAGATGCTCCTTCCACCTCCTTTCTCTCCGACATCTTTTGTTGACGACTACTCTAGCCTCTTTTCGAAAAGAATACTCTTGATGCTCATAAATATGAATTTCTACAACTAGAACCATTCCCAATTTGTTGGGAAATCATCTTGCATATCTTAATGGAGGGAGAAAAGACAGCTCGTCTATCCTCCTCCATAGTTCTTAGGCGGCAGCTCACGGGCGCCATCTCTGGTATGTAACATGATTGTAATAAAGAACATTACCTCCAACAAGAGCTTGTGGCTTAGTGGATAAAGTGAACGCCTCCCATGGCAGCCACCCGAGTTCGAATCCTATTCACTGCAGGTGCGTGAGCAGGCCAAGAATCGGCGCTCTGATACCAGTGTTGTAAAATTCTTTTGCTTCTCTGATCATCGACCAGCTTCGCTGCGCCACACACACAGAGATACTTGGATTCGATCCGCCCAGCCGCCGAGCCTACCCTCGTGAGAACCACTACTCACATCTTGATAATGATCTCTTCTCTATTTTATCTTCTACCAAGGATTGCCATGTGGCATCCTTCTCATAAGGTGGCTCATAGCCACTAAATATTATATGACACATATTCAGATGTATGGACAGAAATCTGAATATACATGAGATGTGTGACCTGATAGGTTGTAGAAGAGTGAATATGAGTGACCGAAAGAGGAAGGATCAGATTGGTCTAAAATTGATAATCAACAAACCCTCATCTAACTTTAGGCTATGGAAGTCCCTAAGTCAGACAAGTGTGTGAAAAGATCACATACTTACAAAAGTAGCAAAGAATGCTAGCAAGTTTGCTGCGAAAAATCCTCAAACGCATATGAACATATCTTCTCTAACACCTCATCCAAATATGCATAAAGCATACATGTACTGATTCTCTTGTACTTATGCCGAATAGGACTCTTCCTGATATGGATGTTACTTCCTCCATAAACTCCAAGTAGTACCTGTGTGCATAAAGAGAATATGTACCTGAATACCTAACATAAGATGCAAATCTTATGTTAACCACCATCCAATGTCTTTGAAGTAATCTGAAATCTTCATGTAGAAGAAAATCTTCAAATACACCATGTAGATGGCCGATCCTCACCACCAAGCTGCTAATGACCAAGTTCTCTCCATGAGCAAGAGTGTGAGCACACTCGTCTCCTCCAAGAAGAACTCCATAGCAGCTCCTCAACATGCTCCAAGTTAGCACCATGGCTGCCCCATGTGCTAGAAGAAACACCACCTCTATTGAGGTCCAAGCACCAAGGCTTGTGTTGAACACTAGGTGAAGGATATCTAACAATGAGCTACAACTCTTCTTATATAGTCTTTGGTTGTCCTTTAAAAGCTTTTCCAAAAGCAATCATTGATAAAAATGCTCCACGATCGCTATCATCGTGAAAATCACGTCACCGTCACTTTTCTTTCTGTGTTCGCTGTCTCAAAAGCGTGAGTTTTATCCAAAGTAATGCTCTTCAAACAATTTCGTGTTTTGCTGCCGCTGGTGACAGGGATTGAACCCGCGCCCAAGCTTTGGGAGGCAATTAACTAGCCAAGCGCTCATGCGCTGTTGTTGTACAAAGAGCTATACTAAAGAGCTACTCATGTTGTAAATTGTGAGTTATATGGACCAATTTGACCACTTTTGACCATGGGATAATATGCTATATGACATTCTATTCCAACAATCCCCCCTGCAATGTCATATTGATGCAAACTACACAGGATCTGCAACCTATCACAACTTGCAAACTATCACAAGCTTCAAGCTTGTACTCCCAAACTGACCTTCAAACCTGTTCTTCAAAAGTCTTCTTCAAAACTGAATTGGACTTTCCTTTAAATTTGAACTTGCGGAATATGAACCATAATACCTGAGAAAATATTCAAACTAGATATCCAATAGTGTACACATCAAGCAATCACTGCTTGACAACAAATGTAGCATAAACTGATTTTGAACTTGCTATCTCTTGTCTTCTTAAACCTGAAAACATACACTAGGATCCACATATTTTCATTTACCTTACAAAAGCTTTCTCAACATAATTCTACTGTGTCATGTAAATACACTAAACAAAATCAAGAACTGAATCCTGGAACTTGTGACTGACAACTCATAACTTAGTGTATTATGAACACTGTTGCTTCATCTTTGACTGTACTAAACTGAAATCAACTGAAATCGATTGAAATCAATTGAAATCAATTGAAATCAACTGAAATCAACTCATGATTCTCAAAATTTCATATCTATGATGTCATCATGTCTTCATTCTTGTTCAATCTGCAAGTCTTTCATACCTTTTTCCTTTAGAACCTGGTATAAACATAAATGTGCACACTTTTCAAACATACCTCTCTGAAATATCAAGCTTCCCTTTAATAGAACTCTAGAACCTTCTCCTGAACACGAACATCCTAACAGGAACTTTCTCCAAACATTCTCCTTCTTCCTTCTTCTTTCAAAGCTGGAACATAAAGAGAAACTGACAAAGGAAATATAGGAATACTTGAAATAGGAATACCTGTAGGTATGACTCTGTATTCTTTCATATATGGCTGAGAATAAGTCTTCATGTTTCATCACCCCCCTGGATGACTTAACACTAGTATCCAATATTCTTCAAGTTATATCAGACTTTATGAAATCTTGGACGTCCTTCTTCATAAATCTAATCTTTAGTGATCAATACCTGTATCTGAAACAAAATCTCTGAACCCTTTTTATTAGCATTGTGCACATGCCAATAGCTTTCCCTGTCATTCTTCAGCTTCCCAAAATCTAGAATAAGGTTAGCTGATCCAATAAAAACCTTGCTGAAAGCATTTTAGGATTCATAACCTTCTGCAACATAACAAGTATCTTCTTTTATCTCTCTGCAACATAAATTTGATAGAACCTAAATCTTTGACTTACTTCTTCCAATGCTAAGAACCTTATAAACAAACGATAGACAACTGACTTGTAAATACTCAAGATCTTCATGATCATTCAAGATCATCTAAGATCATACAAGATCATATAAGATCATACAAGATCTATGATCTTTCCAACAAAATACCTGTGTAGAATCTGCTCTCATCAAACCTTCATGACTGAATGTTTGATTTGCTACCTAAATGTCTCAAAGTGTCCATGCTTCTTACAAAGTTGTAAAACTTTTCTTCAAATAAATCCCTCTCAAGAATCTGCAAATTCTACTTGAAACATAAGTGGACAAATTTATTACCTTGAGAACTCCAAAAGCTGCAAATTGATACTTCATCTTTTCATATTCTACCCGGGTGAAATGTGAAAATATCTTCTTGACTTTCTTTTGGCTAACTCCACTTCTCAATCAAGTGATAGGATTTGATGGAACACCTTTTTGAATACAAGCATGTATCAAAAAATCAAGACAATTATAGAAAGTAGATTCTTCAACTGACTAGTACATCAAAAAAACTAAATTTTTTGAAGTTTCTGAAAATACTGAATATGAGGTAACTTTTCCAAACAAAAAACCTCAACCCAAGTCTTCAACATCTGCTACAAAAACCTCTTTTACCTCAAGAGTTAGATAAAGAAGAAATATACTTCTCTGCAACTTTTCATATACCAACTAGCTTTGTATTGACACTTCATGAATTCTTTGAGGGAACATGTAAGTTTTCTGCTAAAGATCTTCAACTTATATATAACTCATACATATGAGTCAAAACATACAAGTTGTCTTCAAAATCTGGTGCTTTTCTTTCTCTCACTGCAATTCTTTGTCAAATCTACTCAATCATGACCAAGTATAATGCAAAACAAGAAACTCCTTCTTCTTTAGATTATCTTCTTCAAACAAGATGTTCTCGTAGACTTGTCTTTGGATGTAGAGGATAAAAGTAGGAAAGTTATATGGAAAATATAAGAGAAAAGGAAATCTTACTTTTCTTTTGAAAATGATGGACTTTCTTCTTCTGCATCTTTCTTCCACCTGATGATGATGTCAATATCTTCAAACTTCTCTTCCATACCTTTTGTTCTCTTCATCTTGAAGTAGTAAGCACTCTTAACTTGTTCAAATGAACTCTTTCTCTTCCTCTAGTGCTAAGACTAAGAGACAAAACCAACATGGTATACAAATGGAAGTGAATATAGAATCATGTTTTATCATCTCCTCATATCTCTCAATCAAAATTATGTTTCAAATGTCTGAAATGACTAAATTCAAACCTTTGGTCTGAATGATGAATTACCTTTCTAGAGTTAGCTCTCTAGATACCTAGATTATATTCTGTACCTGGATGTCCAACCAACTTACAACAAAAAATTGGCTAAACACAAAACTCATCCCATCTCCAAATTTTTCTTCTTAGATGAACTTTTTTTTTGTCATGAAAGAGATCTCTCAAAACTCTCTAGAAAAACCTCTACATACCTATTTTGATGTAGCCTTTAACTTCCAAATAATGAAAGCGTATAAAAGCATTCCTTGAATCCTTCAAATCTCTTCATAACTGCTCTTCTAAGATATGACCTGCAAATGATAATCTGATAGTAAAAATTGATACCTGTGATTTGATGTTGATCTGAATCCTTCATCTTCTCCAAACCATTGTTCTTCCTTGAATTTGAAGTAGCCTTCTCTTCATCAAGTCTTGGTCTTCAAACAATACTTTTGTAAAGTATTTGCATACTCTTCCAAAAGTATTCGGCTGCTAATAGATCATCAACTTCATACTCCACACTTCTGAATAAACATGTCTTCATGTAGAAGACAATCTTCAAATACACCATGTAGATGGCCGATCCTCACCACCAAGCTGCTAATGACCAAGTCCTCTCCATGAGCAAGAGTGTGAGCACACTCTTCTCCTCCAAGAAGAACACCATATCCGCTCCTCAACATGCTCTAAGTTAGCACCATGGCTGCCCCATGTGCTAGAAGAAACACCACCTCTATTGAGGTCCAAGCACCAAGGCTTGTGTTGAACACTAGGTGAAGGATATCTAACAATGAGCTACAACTCTTCTTATATAGTCTTTGGTTGTCCTTTAAAAGCTTTTCCAAAAGCAATCGTTGATAAAAACGCTCCACGATCGCTATCATCATGAAAATCACGTTGCCATCACTTTTCTTTCCGTGTTCGCTATCTCAAAAGCATGAATTTTATCCAAAATAATGCTCTTAAAAAAATTTCACGTTTTGCTGCCCCTGGTGATGGGGATTGAACCTGCACCCAAGCTTTGGGAGGCCAATTAACTAGCCAAGTGCTCACGCGCTGTTGTTGTACAAAGAGCTATACTAAAGCGCTACTCATGCTGTAAACTGTGAGTTATATGTACCAATTTGACCACTTTTGACCATAGGATAATATGCTATATGACATTGTATTCCAACATGGCTTGAGGGGGAGCTGTTGGTGCAAGTGCCAAGACTACACACTTGGCTATGTATGAGAAGTCTTTATGTGCAAATGATTGAAGACTCATGAGAACCATTGCTTATGGAGTTTTACCTTTAACCATGTGTAAAAGTCAATTGACTTGGAAGATTCTTGTAAATCCACTAAACTTGTGGAGTTAGATAGAATGAAAATCTAATACTTCATTTAGAGAGAATATCTCTTAGATTAAGGGATTAATTTTTTATGAGATCCAAATTTCGTATTCAAATTCAAATTTGAAGATAGCATGTATAAAAACACCTTGAAATCTCGCGGCCGTAACACTCCCTTAGAGAGCCAATCATTTGATCATTAGTAGAGGTTGAGTAGCACACTTCATTGCTCACTCACTTCACAGTCATTTGGCATTATAGTTGCCAATGATGTTGTAAATTCATGTCTCATAATACATATACATCATTAAGTATATATGTTGGTCTCTCTGTCATTGTCGCTCAAAATAGGGTTCTTTTCTTGCTCATGTCTCAGTCAATACTCCACCATTTTCAATGTTCTATGGCTTGTTCGAGTCCACTCTAACTGCCTCGAAGTGGACACTGGTCATTCTCTGCAGAGGTCCCAAAAAATCGGGGGTAATGCTACACTTGTTAAATCGATTGCTCTGTGTATAGTCAATCACTTTATGTGATTTCACTTGGAGTCATTATCTCTTTATGCTAATTAGATAATTCTTGAAAGAATTTGTCTAATTCCTACTGTGCTAGGAGCACTGAGTTTAATAAGCAGCAGGTGTGTGAACCAAAATAGAAGCTCTTGATGATTTGTGAATTGGGAAGTATCTATTTTGGATTAATCATTACATGCATCATCTCCAAAGTACATAGGCACTTATTTAGTGTCATTGGAAAGCTAAAAGGGCTACATCTCAACTCTGAAGTGAAACAGAGATGGTACAAAGTAGGGATTAGTAGTACCAACTCATTTCTTGGAGTGTCCATCCATCTTTCCCAACATGGGCCAAGTCATTAGTTCGAATATTGACATATGGACCTAAGAACCCTCAAGTGAGAACCCAAGAAAAAGAGATAGTGAGAGCATAGAGATACCAACTCCTCGCAGGAAGTATTTATAGGCAAGACCATCAAAATACCCTTGCTTGTTGTGTAGAAGCACAAGAGCATAACACTTGGTTGCAATTAGCACATGTAGGTGCACTAGAGCAACACAATTCGAAACAAGCGACGTTATTGAACTTGAAAAGGTTAGGTGTGTATTGACCATCAATGGAAAAAGATGTATGAGGACTCTGTGATGATTTTCCCAAGTGTGGTAATAGACCTGCGATAGAGCACGCCACTTTATACGAGGTGACCCTCACACCAGACTTGAGCAAAACTCTAATAACCTACCTAAGGACAAAGACATTTCCAGAGGACATGACTGTGGCACGTAGACAAAGCCTAGAACAAGAGGCCCTAGACTACAAGCTCCTTGATGATAATTTGTATAAGCGACGAGGGGACTATTATCTGAGGATATGCATGCATGAAAGTGAATATCTTAACCTTTTAAAAGCTACACACCAGGGTGTAGTAGGAGGCCATTTTGGACCTGATCACATGATCAAGGCCATACTATTTTCAAGAGTATGGTGGCCCACTCTGCATATGGATGCCCACACCTACGTAAAACGATGTGACATATGTCAACGGACTCAATAAAAAAAACGCAGGGATGAGATGCCCCTACAACCCATGATGGGAGGGCGTGCATTCTCAAAGTGGGGAATAGATTTTGTGGGACCTATTAACCCCCCCTGCAAGGAATTCCCATGCGGAGTACATCATCATAGCCTTTGACTATCTTACTAAATGGGTAGAAGCCAAGGCCACAAGAAAAAACGATGCACGTACTACTGCTAAGTTCTTGTTCAAGAATGTCTTCACAAGTTATGGAATTCCTATCGAGCTTGTAAGTGATAAAGGTACTCATTTCTTAAATGAGGTTATTGAACATCTATTACAAGACTTTATGGTAATACACAAGAAATCAGCACCATATCATCTACAAGCTATCAGACAGGATGAAAGTACTAATAAGATTTTGTGCAACATCCTAACTAAGATTGTGAACAATAAACTTTCGGATTGGGATCAACAATTACACCAGGCCTTGTGGGCTTATCACATAGCCTATAAAACAGTACTTAGCACCACACCATTCCAGATGGTGTTTGGTCAAAATGTTGTGTTGCCTTTAGACTTTTTGATACCCACACTCAAAATCGCTCAAGAGTACGAGTGGACAGGGCATGAACTTTCCTAGAGAATACTTGACTTAGAACAATTGGGAGAGACGAGACTGTGAGCAGCATCAGGAATTTATGTCGCTAAGAAAGCTTACTTTGCTGCTCATATCAAAGATAAAGGATTGCGAGTAGGAGATTTGGTGCTAGTTTACACCTTGAAACAACATGCCCGCAAGTTAGAGAAACGAGGATACGAACCCATGATCATCAATAGGATATTGACTAGTGGTGTTGTTCAACTAGCCACTCTTGAAGGTGAAGTAATGCCTAACTATATCAGCGAATGCCGAGTTAAGCTATATCAAGAACCCTTAATTGCAGACATGCTTAAATGACTAACTCTTGTCAAGAAGTGAAAAGAAGAAGAATAACGAATCACAGTTGAAGCCCAAGCAGAAGCATTAGAACGCATTAAACGAATGCAACTACGAAGGAGAGGACTAGGTAGAGAACCCCAATTTGTGGATGCTCCATGATATCTGGTAGCTATGTGTCAAATTGGAGGAAGGGATACCCTGAGTATTATTGATAGGAGACCATTTGTTAATATCACTCTAGGACAAGGACCTCATGTGGATGCAATGTAAGGCTTTATTCAACTCTGGTGCATCAACGAATAAAATTCAACTCTCTCTTTGTAGAATGTATGAAGTTAAGCCTCTTGAAGCTATCTCATACGATTAGGTGGATTAGAAACCCCTTGCATAGGTGAGGTCAAGTTACCAATTTCCATCGAGGATGTGACCTTGACAGTCAAATTGTTGGTTTGCCATGACAATGACCTAATAGAACCTATGATCCTAGGCTAGGAATGGTTCTACCATTACTCAGTGAATTTAAATCTTCACAGAAGTGTGCTTCAGTTGGAACTTGCAAGATAGTATCATGAGCTACCCCTCCAAGGTTGGTGCAGAGAGGTGTTGGACATGACAGAAGCCCCTCCCACTACGTGTGGCCTCCCTCCAACCTTGTGTGAGTCAACAAACCCTATCAAACAAAAGCAAGAAATACCACCCATCCAGGAGAGGAGATTGGGTAGGCAGACAGGAACCAAACAAGTATGGCGGCATAAGGCTCAGTCTTCAGATGGATGTGAAGAGTCAACACTTTCGGGCCCTATAGAAGTGGATCTCCCTTATTTTCCAAAATAGTGTGTGGATATGACATCTCACCCTCAGCGAGCAGCATGACCACATCATCCATGCAGTCAGCGATGCCGCACATCAGAGTGGTCCTTTAACTAGTCCACTAAGGCATTCCCATAACCAAGGTGGATACGCAAAGCGATAGTGTCCAATGAGTCAAACACTCTAGATCTTTGGTATCCCTCCCAATTTCGACCAAGGCAACTTATTCGACAGATTTGGGTGCCCAAGTCCTTGATGACCACACAGTCCAATTCTCACCAGCTCTCGGTACCTGAAAAATGTGCAACTTATGCTTCCACTTTGGCCAGCTCAAAGAAAACCTTTTCTGAGAGTACGACGACACCATACACACCTTCTTTTGTAGATTCCACTTCGTCTTTTCTAACCCTCCATGTGGTACAAAAATGGATCCCCAAGCCTTCATTAACCACAACAACTCTCAACAAAACTCACCTTGATTGCCGACTTAGTAAAGTTAAGTACTTATTAACCACTCCACTCAGACCTAGCTCGACAAACTCATATCACCACCATCCTCGTAACATACACTAACTTTGTAGGCAGTACTCATTCAAAGTCAATTGTGAAGCCACGCACTTCATACACTCCCACTCACAGTCAAAGCACACACTTCACCTCTCACATCATTAAAATCATGCACACTGCACAGGAACCATGTTGGTGGAAAGGAATGGAGGTCTTATCTTCTTGGGATCTTAATTATTTTCCATGACCAATGTGTTTTCTTCTTCACTTCAGCTCAGGTTCGCTAGACAACTTTCATCATGCAAGCGAAAGGTTCTACCAGTGCAACGCTCGGATGACCTATTGTCGACTTATCTGCTCTTCCATTTGAGAGCCTTCCAACAACAATACCACCAAAGTTTCAAGGTTTCACGAGACCTATGCCCATTGAAGACCCTCCTCAAGGACGTACAAAAAGAGTAAGTTGCAAGGCGCATTGGATTCAAGGGCTCGCAGGACCCCTGGGAGAAGCAGAGTTCATCTACAAAGCCAACTTGACTTACGGTGCAAATGTATGGACGTGCTATCAATTCTTCTCACAAGAGTTCAAGAACCTCCAGAATAGTGAAGACCTCAAACCTATATGGCAGAAAGCAGGGTTCCCAAATTACTTCAACGCACAACTCCCTAAACCTGACTTTTATCGATGTTATTGTTTGGTGGCTTCTATTAAAGAGCAAGAGTGCAAGGAGTTAGACCATGTCTTTGTACTACCGTCCTTGGTCAATGATCCCCCCTTTAAGAAGTCCACCTTGTCTTTGGACTTAATCAGGACAGTGCTTAAGATTCATGGCAACCATATGCCCACAGAAAAAGAGTGTCTTATCCCAGAACCTATGAAGCGAAGTGATGTAGATAAATGGCTAGCCATCTCAGCCAACACCCCTCAATTGACCACTCCCTTGAGAATATGCCTCCAGAATTTTGCCTTCCCTACATAGGAATGATTTAAGATTCCACACAAATGTCTCTAGTTTGGTTTGTACCTTGCCACTATCGGGCCTCAAACAATTGACATTGCTACTCATATCTAGGACCAACTTTTATGGCGAGGACATCGATGGGAGGAGAAAAAGGTTGTTCACGGATGTTGTGCCCGTACACGCATCATATACATGTGTTTGGCTTATGATATTGCTATAGAGAGATCCCTCCCAGCAACACAATTAAAGCAATACAAAGGCTCCAAGAAAACCACGAGACCCCCCAATACCCGTAGAGTCAAGTGCATGCACGGCACAATCCCCTGCTTACAAGTTCCAAAGTCACCATCACCTCAGCCCACATCGGAAACCTCCCCCCAACGACCTCTAGTTTGTTTCCTACCACCATAAGGACTACTGCCACCACGACCGTTGAAGCTCCCATGGCAACTTCTACATTTGTATTTGACTCTTTTACCTTCCTGATTACTAGTTTGGGCATAGAAGATATCAACATTACATTTGATTTTGAGATCCTGGATGTGTTGTCTAGTGATTTTCAATTTTCGAATACCCACGTGGTTTCTCAAGAATTTGAATGCCCAGCTTACCCTACTACACCCTCAGAGGGAAAGAACGTTGATTCGGAAGACGACAACGATGATCGTATGGTGATAGATCAAGGAGACGTTGACACTGAAGCTAGTGAGGAAGAAGCTCAGCAGTTGGAAGCACATGCCGAAGTTCAAGGAGAAGCTAGTATGTATGAAGAAGAGACGGCAAAAGCAGCAGCTTACACCATCGCCATTTGACGGCTCCATAATACTATGAATAAGGTTTGGGCAAGGACCAGATTGACGGAAGAACATATCCAAGCCATCTTGCAACAGTAATTGGTCAATGGAAGCTTTGAAGAGACTTTCATTTCAGCCATGGACGAATTGGTTAAGTGAGTAGGTGTGTCAGAGGCCTTATGATATTTTCTATGGAAGCCTCTACCGAAGTTTGACCCTCGACGAGTTCACATTCTTAAATGACTGGGCACATATATTTGTGTCCCCATCGATCCTATCACATCACCACCCCCTGTGAGTTCCTCTACGATTGACCTAACCATGAGTGAAGACACTTCCCATGTATATACCCTTAGTGAAAGCCTCCCTTCTCAGCCGGCTCCAACCCTACCCTCCCCTGACATTGTAGATAACCCCAAGGTTCGTATTCCTTCCCCCATTTCTGTTTGGCCCCCGATATCCAGTCCAATTAGGACTAGTGCTCCCATTCCCCCTGTTTCCATTCCACACATCGTGACACCACCTGTCATTTCCCTACTCCCTCATTTCCCCTCGTATACCATTAACCCCTTATACTCCTTTACCATCTCCACACAACCAACCTCCTTCTATTCCTCTTTCACATCCTTTTTGCAACCACGATCTGCACCTTTCCCATTTGTACAACCCTCTCAGGAACCCCGCCCACAAGCCCCCTTCTTATGGCCACCAAGCACACCACCTCACTCACCTCTCACTACACAATTGCACCCACCACCACGCACAATCGCACCTACGTCAGTCTTTCACATTACGATCACTAAAGGTACCACTAGCAACATGGACATTTCACCCACCGCTTCACCAGATGCACAATTGCATGCATCCACCATATCACGTAGCACACTTCATACATCACCTATTTGCAAATCTCTTTCGACACTTTCCACGGCATCCACAATTCCTACTCCTACTCCCACCCCCATCGCATTACAAACCACCCCGCATGTGTCATTTCCCACCCTTGCATCATTGTCATCATCAACTGATGATGTTGTCATTCAACAAATGATACAGTGTCTTCAATAGATTAATGTAGAATATTCATCGCTAGGGCAACAGCATTCCAACCTCCAATAGACTACACAAGAATTGCAGACACGCTTAGATGCACTCTGCAGAATCAGGACCGTAATATAAAGTATCAAAACTTGGAAACAGAACATCAAAAGTAGCAACAAACTCTTGAAGCTCAAGTACAGGAACACGTCAAATCATTCGAATCACAGTTAGATGTTTACTTGATGTGCAATGCTCAATTGTCGCAAAATATGGTGCTCCTTTGACAACATCTCAATGCAGCCAAGGAGGAAACGGCTCCAACAACAGAACCACGAGAACTTTGAAGCCATGTTGGATAATCCTGAGACACCCCTTAGTCCCTCTCACTTTCAAGCTATCCCTTCGGAGTCAATGCAGATTCTCCTAGAATACCACGCATGCATGCTTGAGGATTATGATCGCCTACAAGAGGAATGTCGTACACTCAAGGAGAACAATAAGACCTTGTTGCTCAAAGATTCATTAGGGCCTACTATTCTATAGGAAGTAGCACCACCTGCTCTCTTAGATTAATTGAATGTGTTACGTATGAAAGTACAGGAGTTACAGACTTAGGTATCCAACATGATAGAACTCCCTCGACCAGATTCACCACTCCACCTACCTGAACCTGACAAGATGATACCCATACCAATTGAGGAAACCTTTGAAGAAGAATATGTACCTTTACATGTTGTTGGAGGACGCTCCTCACCCAAGGATAGGATACATATGAATTACCTCCTCCAGCTTAGTTAAAGACGGTTGAAGAACTGGGCAAGACGCACTCTACCCGAGTCGATGCACAACTACATGTGATGGCAAACATCAAAGAGGTTATTTTGAAATTTCCCTATTTTCCTGCTATCGCCCCCGCAGACACATCATGAAAAGCGAACTACAATATAAACCATATTTCCTCTTGCTCAAAGAATATAATTTCCAAATTCAGAGCATCACTGAGAAGCACCCCAGGCACGCCAAACAATTCGAGCCCGAAGACGTTCTACCAGAATCAGAACGAGGTCACATTTATCAACCCACATGGCACATGGACTTACTCCAAAAGTACCCCAAAATGATGCACACATGGATGCATGTGCCCGCACACTTGAAGTACAACACATGCTATGGATCGATTCCTTGCACACACACCTAGAAAGCATTTGCTATTAAAGTTCAAAATAATCGCCAATGCAGAGACTAGCTCAATTACCCCTATCTCTCACCTCCCATGAATAACACTCTGACTGCCGGCTACATGATGGCCACTATTCATCATTGTTTAGCTTATCTGCACAAGATGACTGATATCACGGCACAAATGACAATGAAAATTTTTTATCTGATGTAGATGATCTTTATGACTTTCTCACGTGTCAAGGCTCCCACCGTGAATACACCAAGATTCGAATATGGGAATTTGAACTTAGTATATGACATAAGCATGACACCTTCTCTCAAAGTATGCTATGCTTGGCACTATAGACTGAAATATATGCCCGCCTGCTACAAGCAGACATTTGAAGATATGTTCACCACTAGCTTCTAGGAATACCACTCAGAAGTATTCATCAGTCGTCCCATGCATTTGCTTCATTTGTTTGTCTGCGAACATATTATGTATTCGTAGCATTATCTGTGCCCATCTCTAGACGAACCCTAGACCATTAATTGGGGAGGCTCGAATGAGATCTTATTAGGGTCATTCACATCACGGAACACACCTTGGCAACAGACCTTCTCAACAACTTTATTACTCATGTGAATCAGGTTCTATTAGAGACGATAGAAACGAGGAGAGGAGAGTGTTCAAGGAAAATGATCAAGAAGTGGCTATCATCATAGAAGAAGAGGAAGCACATAAACTACTCATAATACTTCATTAGGTCAACAGTGATTTTTATCACTAAAACAATGTAATACATGTATATATATCCGATTATCACAAGTGCGACTCCATTTTGTGCAAATCAGGGAGTCCTCCAACTTGAGGAGTCTAAGTAGAAAGCTCACACCAATTTTTGTAATTTTTGGAAGCCGTTAGATAGTTCAAATTAGATGTAGAACCTATTTTTTAACTATGCCGATCACTAGATGTGAAACCGGCCAAAACTAGGCAAAAACTATAAATAGAGCTAGAGAGCTCATTTTGTGGTTGTTGTTCCTAGTATAGAGCTGATGAGCTAGTAATTAGAAGAACTATTGTAATTAGTGAATGATGAATATGAATATGAGTTCTTTCCTTGCTTTCCATTGATCTCCATCGCGACTTTCCTTGTGTGTGTATGCATGTGTGTGTATGCTAATTGCATTTCTCACCATCTTCTTCATGCACATCACTTGCTCTTGATCTTCATATCAGCCTAATCTCTCTGTAGATTGACAATTACGAGAAAGAGCTCCTCACGGTGGTACTTTCCATTGTGCTAGAGTGACATAGGTAGAAGATTTGCAAAAAGTAGAAAGGATGTTCAAATGAGAACAACAAAGCATAGAGATAGGTGGCCCAAAAACTTCAAAGACAACAACATCAAAGGAGAGTTACATAACCATGAGAGGATAAGTTGAGAAGAAAGACCTACGCAAATGAAGCTTGCAAGAAAGACCAAGAGAAGATAGGTGATGAAGACCACCTATGGATGGACATGGACTAAAGAGCGGATGATGAAGTGTAGAAATTAGAGAATCCAAGCATAACAACATCCAAATCAAGGACACGAAGGTTCCTAATACCTAATGGTGAGAAAAGGTCATCCAATATGGTGAAATACCCTATCCAAAGTTTAAGGTATTTGCAAAAGAAAGTTATCATTTTGACTATTGCTAATGGTAGTTCTCTTACATTATTGGATGCTTTATTTGTGCGAAGGATCAAGAAAAATTTGTTATTAATTTTATCGTTATCCAAGATTAGCTTGATTGTGAAATTTGTTGATGACAGATGTACACTTCATTATCTATCAAATGATGAAGTCATTATTGCTTCTGGTATTTTATATTGCGTGTTGTATAAGCTCATAGATTATGCAAAATCTGTGAATGATTCAACATGTGTAGTTCAAGATTCTTAGGCTATGTTACATTCAAAGCTTTCACATGCATGCTTCGATCATCTGAATTTTGCAAGTTTTGTATGCTTGCAAAAATCTAAAATGGTGTCCTCCCTACCCAAACTTGAGGCACCTGGTAAACATGTCTATGAAGGCTATATTTTGGGAAAAATGCAGCATTCCTCCTTCCCAAAAGATGGTTCAATACAAGCTACTAAAAAATTGTAGCTTGTCCACAGTGATGTTTGTGGTCCTATGCAAACACCTTCTTTTGGGAACTACCTTTACGTCATGACTTTCATTGATGATTTTTCCAGGCATACTTGGGTATATCCATTGAAAGCAAAGTCGGAAATGTTTATATGCTTGGATTTGGTTGAAAATCTCTTAGCATGTAAAATGGGCACCCTCCACTCTAATCAAGGAGGGGAATATATGTCCTCTGATTTTAATGCATTTCTATCTAAACGTAAAATAAAACATCAATGTATAGTGCATATAAACATCAACTTAATGCAGTTTCTAAAAAGGAAGAAAAAGTCACTCATGGAGATGGCGCGATGTGTGGTCAAGAGTCAGGCTTTACCACATAGTTTTGGCTTGAGGTTGTTACGTGTGCAGCATATGTACTTAACACTTTTCCTACTAAATCATTGCAGAATATCACTCAATATGAGGCTTGGCATGGTTGCAAGCCATCTATTTCTCATTTACATGTCTTTGGTTATCTGGCATATGCATTATTTCCAAAAGAACAATGCAAGAAATTGGATGATAAAGTAGTGAAATGTATTTTTGTTGGATACAGTTTTGAAAGCAAAGGTTATCATCTGTATCATCCACAGACTAAATGCATTTTTGTTAGCCATGATGTTTTTTTTGGAACATGTAATTAAGATCTTACTTTCATGTACTAAGGAGATATCAGTTAGCTCCAAAGATGTGTATGACACTTTGTTGCCTCTTTTTATAGGTGGAGAGTTTAGTGCTAGTCCAAATGAGGCAATTTATTAGCCTTTGCAAGTTCCATTTCTGATGTAGGTTTACATGATGCACTTGTTGATGAGAGTTCTGATATAGAGGAGGCAAAAACTATGCCTAAATGGCATGTGCAGACTTTGCAAGATAGCAAATGCATCACCATAATATCGTATTGTTCATGCTCTCATTGTGCTTCTTTTGCATCAAATTGCTATGCTATGGCTGCCTCTAGTCTTTCTTATCAGAATGAGCATGTTTTGTTTGATGAAGCATAGAATTTGAAAAATTGCATGTCTACTATGTAATCAGAATATGATTCTATTATGAAAAATAGTACCTTGTCTTTATGTGATTTTCCTCCTAGCAAGAGGTTCATTGGCACTTAGTGTGTATACAAGCTAAGGCATAAGGCTAATGGAATAGCTATCAGGTATAAGGCTAGACTTGTTGCAAAGGGTTATGCTCAAGCAAGAGGCATTGATTTTGATAAGAAATTTGGTGCTTCATGCAGAATGACTACTGTTCATAGCATCTATGCACTTGTAGCTCATCATGGTTGGAATGTACATCAGTTGGACATTAAAACTACATTTTTGAATGGTGACTTGCATGAAGAAGTGTATGTTTTTCAATGTCATGGTTTTGTGCAGAAAGGGCATGAAAACAAAGTGTGGAGGTTGAAAAAGGCATTATATGGTTTGAAGCAAGCACCACGTGCTCCATATGAAAAGATACATGCCTACTTGATTGCACATGGTTTTGGGAACAATACAACTGAGAGCACGTTATACGTTAAACATGTGAATGATGTGCTTTTGATCATTATTTTCTATGTTGATGACATGCTACTTGCTGGTCCTAAAAAGAAAAATATTGATGATTTTAAGGTTGATTTGCATGCCTCATTTGATATGTTTAATTTAGGGCATTTGAGTCATTATTTGAGCATTTAGTATATGCAAGTTGATGGCAAAATAGCTCTATGTCAAAAAATATATATTTACAAATTATTGTAGTATTTTGGCCTTGAATATTGCAAATCTATTGCCACTCCTATGGAAACAGGTTTAGAGTTGAGTCTTCATGATGTTGGAGATGCATTTGATGTTGTTCTCTATCAGAAGGTTGTAGGATGCTTCATTTACTTATGCATTACTCGGTTAGATACTCATTTTGTCGTCTCATAAATAAGCAAGTTTATGCATGGCCTAGGTGTCAAGCATTGGCAGGTTGTTAGGCACATCTTTGGCTACTTGAGTGGTACTCGGCTACTTGGATCTTTTTACCCCAAGGGGGGATCACTACTACAAGATGTACATTTTTTTCTAACTCTAACTAGCCTTGTTGCTATGACACTCATGTTTCCACATGTGATTTTTGCTTCATGCTTAGTAGCTCATGCATATCTTGGTTGAGCAAGAAGTAGCCTACTATGACCAATTTCAGTTTTGAGGCTGATTATAGGGCAACCTTCATAGTGACTATTGAGTGTGTGATCCTTAGGTGCCTTATGGTTGATTTGGGTGTTGGTCAGCCTTTTACCACCACCATCTTCACTAATAGTCAGATCACATTGGCAGTTGCAAGGAACTCTATGTTCCATGCTCACACTAAGCACATTGAGGTGCACTATCATTATGTTAAGGAGAGGTTCTCTACTAGAGAGATTAATTTGGCATATGTGCCCACATAGGAGAACATTGCAAACCTTTTCACAGAGGCTCTACCTAGGGAGAAGTTTGAAGCTTTCCTCAAATCTTTGGGCTTACTTCCTTTTCTCGATTGATTCCACATAGCTTGGCACTTTCTTACACATGAGTGCAAGCTCCTTGTTCACTATATCACTCTCACGGAGAAATTTTTGATATATTTCGGTACTGATGTGTGAACGCACTAGGACCATGCGGGTACTTTTTCCCTCTTTAGGAAGTTTTCCCCCTAGCTTGTATATATGGCTATAACCCTAACCACTAACTTCTACATTCGCTTGGTAATACATTCTGTATTATGTGTTGTGCTCCTAGCTTCTTCTTCTTCCTTCTGTTGTTTGTGTGCTTCTGGAGACCTCAAATGCTAATAAGTTTAAGGTCTAAAATGTCAAAAACAAGAATTATGGCCATCAAAAGTCAACTATGTTAGCAAAATAGTCATATTTCCTCACATACACAAGATCAATATCATGTGCTAATACCTTCTCCTTGATAAAGTGATTATGTACCTCTATATTCTTTGTTCTAGCATTAAAAACAAGATTTTGTGATAACTTTATGCTACTAATACTATCATAATAAATGCTAATAGGCTTTTTCACATTTACATTTGAATATGCAAGTTATCTCAAGCCATGATGCCTCACATGCTGCCATTGAAGCACCTTTATACTGCTCCATGTTGTAGTAGCACTTCCAAGTGAAAAATAGAAAAACCACCATTAGATCTTCTATCTGGAACACCAGAAGTCCAATTTGCATAGGTTTATCCATGGACCTAGAGTTCTACACCAACTTCATAAAACAAAGTGTAATCCAAAGTAGCATTCAGATAACATAGAGTGTTCTCAAAGCATCTAAATATGGCTTCTTGGGAGCTAATATAACCTAACTTTGACGTTCCATGGTGTAGCTTAAATCAGGCCTTATAATTCTAAGATGGATCAAAATTCCCATAATTCTCATGTACATATAAGTAGCATTTTCCAAGGCCTCACCTAAGGTAGCATCCAACTTCAAATTTTGATCCAATGGAATAGAAATTGGATTACAATCAGCCATACCATACCTTTGCAGCATAGTCAAGGAATATTTCCTTTGGTATAACCATATACGTGTTTTTGTATGTATAAACTAAATGTCCAAAAACTGGAACAACACACCAGGATCTCTCGTGTTGAATTCTTTCATAAGGAGTTGATTTACCTCCTTAATGCTTTCTTCATTGTCACCACCTATGATCAATTCATCAACCTAAATAGCAACAATTTAGATGCCATCATCAACATTCCTTGCATGCCAAGCTCGAGGGGCTTGTTTAAGCCCATTGAAAACCTTTTTCAACCTATAAACATATTTGGGATGCTTTGAATCCTCATATCCTTGTGGTTAATCCATCTATACATCTTCCTACAACTCACCATGTGAGAAAGAATTCCTAACATCCATTTAATGCAAAATCCATCCTTTTGTTGTAGCCGACAACAAGTGCTCTAGCTACAAAGCAAGAAGTTTCCTCATAATCAATGCCATATATGTATGCATATCCTTTTTCAGCCAATCATGCTTTATACCTACTTATACTACCATCATCATTATGGTTTATCTTGTAAAGTTACCCATTTGCAGCTTATAGGTTTCTTTCCTTGCGACAATAGAGCCAATTTCCATGTTTCATTCCCATAAAGTACATCCATCTCCTCATCCATAGATCTAAAACAAGAAGGTTCAATATCTTGTATTACCTTGGTCATATACGCACAATCATGAGTCATGTAGCTATCATATGTTAGTCATTGCACTTAATTTTGCATCCTCCAAGTTCTTCCTTGTCTTCAGCCACTTCTTCTTTCTGTATCATCTATATGTGATTTTTTTATTCTTGTGGTCTTCATAGATGGTAATCCAAGTTCTTCATCAAGACTCTTTTTTGAACCACTTTCCCCATTAGTATCTTTCAAAACTTGTAAATTTTTTATTACTAGCAAAAATATTTTCTTTACTTTATTAGATGTAGTCGATGAATTTGATGGACTAAAACTTCCATGCAATCTTCCACTCCATGGGTTTGAGTTAGAATAATCACTATGTGACACATGTGGTGCACTCAAAACTTGAGATTTTACGCTTTAATTTTCAACATTCCCTTTGTCATTTGAGGCAACATTAAATCCTTTTTCTACATCCGCACAAAATCTTGTCATTCATAAAACACCACATCCCTGCTTACCTTCACTTGGTGTGTGATTTGCTTGTAGCATTTATAACCCGTTTTCTCACGGGAGTACCAAATGAAGATACATTTTTCTTCTTTTGGATCAAGTTTGATCCTCAACTCATCTAGCATGTAGATATGCAATACAGTCAAATACTTTAATATGTGATAAGTTTTTCATTTCACATGAAAACTTCTCTTCACTTGTAACTTGATGTACATTAGCAGTTGGAGGTCTAATCATAATGTATAAAATAGTGTGTAGAAATTCTTCCCAATAACAATGAGGCTTATTTTTTTCAGCCATCAAGTCTCTTGGTACTTCTACAATATTTCTATTTTTGCATTCAACAATGCCATTCTATTGTGGTGTGTACCTATATAAATATTTCCTTCAAATTCCATTATTCTTTATAAAATTACTTAATTCATTTGATATGTATCACATGCTTCATCAGATGTTAATATCTAAATATACTTCCCTCTCTGGTATTCCATCATAGCTTTGACATTTTGAAAGTGATTAAACACATCACTCAATGAATGTGACATAAAACTTAAAAATTCCCATGTATATGGTCTTTTGAGGACCCCCAATCATCTATATGCACTATCGTTAATGGATTCTTAACCTCTGCTATCCAATCTGATTGAGGAACAAGATAAGGTTGACGAGGTTCTTGGGCTCGCAAAATCTAGTAATGTTGGATCCCTGTATTTTTCCCAAAGTACCTCACCGGACTAATATATCAAACTTATGAATACCTTATGAGTAACCAAGATATTAGAGACTTCTGTACTTCACTAAGTAGAGTAACTATTATATTGAACAAGCCCTCACACTTAAACCTATTCACTTGTTGTTGTGATAGACAATTCAGAATGTTCAATAGATGTGCGTCGGAGAAGTTGACCACCATCATTGATCTGGTATGTCTGCTGTAGTGTGCATGAGAATGAGAATTTGCAAGCTCTATTCACTTGTTTGCCAAATAACCTAGATTAAGGAAATTCTATAGCCTTTTATTGCCTTCCTTTTTGAATTGTGAGTGTCGGGTACGCATCATGATTGCCACATATAGTGTCTTCACTCCATCGACTCTATGCATATCATGTACACTGAGATGAAGATCATAATTATAAGGGAATCAAATATGAATCAGCCAACCACCTGCCATCTTTGATTACATGTATAATTTTGCATGTCAGGTAGTTGCTCTTCCAATTTTGCACATCGAAGTATATCCATATTTAGTTATTTATGTTCATATATATATATATATATATATATATATATATATATATATATATATATATATATATATATATATATATATATATATATATATATATATATATATATATATATATAATTGACCGAAGGATTGCGAAAAAAAGTTGCTCCCCATAAGTCATGAATGTGAAACGAGCCTATCCACCGTAACTTTAGCTTGCACATTTTTCTTTTTGTCTTTGAGTGGAAATACAATACTAGATCATCGGGCCGAAAAATTCATGTCTATAAATTTTGGTCATGCCATTTCTTCTATCAATTCTACACTTTCCAAAGTAACAAGAAACTACCATATGTATTTTCTTCCAACTACTATAATGTGTCCATTTTGTAGGCAAAAGAGTCTTTTGGAAGTAAACATTTCTACACTGCAATTCCTAGACTGGGTATTGCAAACTCAAATGGGAGAATTTTTTCATGTCCATATAAGAGTTTAAAAGGTGTACTCCCTGTTGAGACTTATAAGAGGTTCGGTACACCCATAGTACCATAGGAAACATGTATTCCCATTGATTTCTAGAGTCCAAAAGCATTTTCTACAACATATTCAAAAGAACCTTATTTGTACTTATAGCTAGACCATTGGCTCTTGGATAATATGGTGAATTGAATTTGTGTTTGATTTGATATTCCACTGTCAATTCCGAAATGAGTTGGTTCAAAAATGTGTATCACGGTCGGATACAAGTTCAAATGGCAAGCCAAATTGTGAGAAAATTTCATATTATAGCTTCTTAGCTACTGTCCGTGTCGTAGCCTTCCGTGTAGCCCATGCTTTGCCCATCGTGTATTAGTCAGTACAAGTCAAAATGTATAGCACTCCAGTTCAGGCTGCAGGGGATTTAATAGGACAAATAAAATCTAGGCCCACTTTTGAAATGGCTCCAACGAGAGGATTGATTCAACAAAAAATGATGATTGTCCCGTGGTTCTTCAGTACACTAACAAGGATCACAGTTCCTTATCGCAATAAGCATGTCCGCATACATTTTAGGCCACCAAAGTCTGGCATGCTCAATCTTTTGAGCCATAATTACCCAAATTTGTCTTGATTGTGGGTCAGCCTTCATCAACTTCTTGGGTACCCAGATAGAATTCACTTTGGTAGAAGATTTTTTGAAAGACTTCTTATTAGTGTCCCAGTGTAATGCGGTTTTGGTTTACCCAGGCCTGAAGAAGTCAACTTCTTAGGTTTAGGTTGATTGCATGATCATAGATCTAGTCTTGACCCAAGACAAGAGGCTTAGTGAGGTCCTCATCTTCGCACACTAGCACCTTAATTATCATGAGAGCATCTTGAATGTAGAGGGGAAGTTCCACCTCGCCCATGCAAAGGGTTTCCACGCCTCCCAATCCTATGAGGTATGCTTCTATAGGATTGACATTTAAGTTCAATTCTCGACAGTAAGAAAGTTTAACAGCACTAGTGATTACACCTGAGTCAATCAAGGCTCGTATAGTCCTTGCACTCTTTCCTTGTACTATCTCTAAGGTTACAAAAGGACGTCGGTCAATTATTCTATTGGAACTTACACCTGAGACCTCACACCTAGCCATATTATATCCTGGCTCTGCATGGGCATCTGTCCTAGGCTGATCTCTACCCTGTTTTCTCAATTTCATTCTTCGGATGTGTTCCAATGCTTCTGCCTGTGCCTCTTCTTGAATTTGCTTTTCCTCTTCTTTACGTTTCTTTGCAGTGTTGAGTCAATTTAACATCTCCTCCGTGAGGGGTTCCTGATATAACTTGACTCTGCATCTGCTAATGTAACTAGGAAGAACATCACCTTCCAGTGTAGCTAATTGAACTGCTCCACTTGTGGAGATCCTATTTATGATCATAGGTCCATAGCCTCTCTTCTCTAATTCCCATGCATGTTGCTTCAAAGTGTAGACTAGGACTAGGTCTCCTGCTTTCAAGCCTTTATCCTTCACATGCGCATCAAAATATGCTTTTTGTCTTTTCTTGGCTACATAAATTCCTGCTGCCGCTCTTAATCTTGTTTCACCTAATTGTTCCAGGTCAAAGATTCTAGAGGAGAGCTCATGGCCTGTCCACTCCTGCTCCTGTGCTACTTTCAGTGTAGGTATAAAAAAGTCCAATGTAACACTGCATTTTGGCCAAATACCATCTGAAAGGGTGTGGCTTGGAGTACCGTTTTATAGGCAACTCTGTATGCCCAAACAACGTGGTGTAGCTGTTTGTCCCAATCAGAGCATTTATTATTCACTAATTTGGTGAGCACATTGCATAGAATCTTATTTGTGCTTTCGGCTTGCCCATTCGCTTGTGGATGATAGGGGGCAGACTTCTTGTGTATCACCAAGAACTCTTGAAGAAGATTTTCAATAACCTCATTCAAGAAGTGAGTCCCTCTATCACTTACCAGTTCTATGGGTAGCCCATATCTTGTGAACACATTCTCAAATAGGAACTTGGCTGTCGTTTGAGCATCGTTCTTCGTTGTAGCTTTCACTTCTACCCACTTGGTTAGATAATCTATGGCCACAATAATGTATTCAGCATGTGAACCCTTGGCTGGGGGATTAATAGGACCTATAAAGTCTATTCCCCACTTAGAGAATGCACGTACACCCATCATAGGTTTCAATGGCATCTCGTCTTTACCTATAGGATATTGAGTTCGCTGACAAACATCGCATCTCTTCACATAGGTATGTGCATCCATGTGAAGGGTTGGCCACCATAACCCTGCAAATAGAATTGCCTTAATCACTCGGTCTGGTCCAAAGTGTCCTCCTGCTACACCTTGGTGAGTAGTTTCCAAGATTTTAAGATATTCGCTCTCATGGACACATAGTCTCAGATATCCGTCGTTTCCACGTTTGTATAGATTATCCCCAATGAGTGTATAGTCTAACGCTTCTTGTTCTAAGCTTCTTTGTCTAGCCAGGGTCATATCTTGAGGGAATGTTTTCGTCCTCAGAAAGGCTACTAATGGTTCACTCCAATCTGGTACTAGAGACACTTGGTACAAAGTAGCATGCTCCACAGGTGGTCTATTACGACAGACTGGGCATTCCTTGCACAACTTGTGTACATCTGATTCCATAGTAGGCCAATGCACTCCTAGTATCCTTAATGTTTGTAGGGTTCTTTGCCTAGAGTAGTGTTGCTCTAATGCACCTACATGTGCTAATTGCAACCATTTACCACCACACAACAAGCTAATATCCCCTAATCTGTGTGCTTGTACATACTCCCTGCCATGATGTGGTACTTTTGGGCTTTCACTAAGAGGAGATTTCATTTTCATCGGGCTTCAAAGCATAGAAAGTGGATACTCAGAGTTAGATATGGGTGTTTCTGGGATATGTTACCAGTCGGTGTGGCCGAGCTATTCTTTGTAATTTCCACTTTTGTAATAATGGAGATGTCAAGAGTTTCTGGAATAACGGGGTCTGGAATGGTGTGAAGTTCATCCTTACTTTCTTTATGATATGCGGAGATGGGTCTTCAATGGGTTCTTCCGGATTCTGGAATCGACGATTATGCAAACGTTGATATGCAGAGTAGTGAAGGAAATAGATATACAGAACGGAAAATCCTTGTAATAATCAATGATATAATGAAGTTACTCCTCTATTTCTGAAACGAATGTCTTTGTTCTGCGTAGTTAATGATTCCGAACAATTTCTAATTTGGTTATCTGTGCTAAATCATATTGAAGTATGGAACAGAAACGCATGTTTACGAATAGTAATATTTGTGAATCCCCATTCCCGAACCTATTACTCGGGTGCTATTAGTATTACGGCGAACAATGTCCACACATTTGGCGACCACGATGGGATGGGGTTCTAGCTAAGGAAGCGCTATCACAAGTTTCATGCCGTTGCGGAGCGGAAGGGAGTATCATGCAACAAATTATCATCATGAACATTTAGAGGAATTTGTTCAACAGATTGTAGAAGGGTTAAAGGATCTTTCTCTTTCGGAGGGAGTGAACATCCCAGAGGAATTGACATACTGGGTAGAACAAGGAGTCATCCTCCCTCGATTACTACAGGATTGGCTAACTGAGTGGAAGGAGGAGAAGCTAGCGAAAATAGCGGGGCACAGGGAAGGTGAAAAACCCGATCAGCAACAACTCCCACAAGAAGAAAAATACCCTAAGGAAGAAGGTTCCAGTGGTGGACGTCATTCCCACCCCTTAGGCTTGGATCTAGCTCTCATTCCGGTACCGCAATCCGAATTGTGGGATTCGATGGCACAATGACATCAAATGCCATGATTAAATTACATACACTTCTTCGGTAAAGCAGTGGAAGATCCAGATGTGCATATACGAACGTTTGAAAACTAGTATAATTGCAACCATAGGCATTTGCACGATGATGATCATAAATTACAGGTATTTCAGGCCACCTTGGCTAGAAATGCAGTTAAATGGCTCATTGAGTTCCCTTCTGATCATTTTAGTACATACGATGCATTGAAAGAAGCATTCTTTGCATGATTTCGGACAGCCAAACGTATTTTGGAATTATACACCACTCTTCAATATATGGTCTAGAAGAGTTCAGTAGACCTCTACGCAGAAGAATTTTGATCTATTATGAGGCAGTTTTCGGATGATAGCTATCCCTCGGAAGAATTACTTCTCAAATTTTTTGTGGATGGTTTACAACCACTGATAAAGGAAAAGATCTATGTCTTTACACTGGATCAGAGCCATACGCTAGATCAGGTTATTGAATTAGCCACTCGTATGGACAGAAAAATGCAACTAGCAAATATGGGGATGGTCAGAAGTGAATGACTCTAAAAAGTGATGGTTGTCTCTAAATTGCCTTTGTTGCAAAGGTTGAAACCAAGTTAAAGCTGTATTCTTTAATGTTAGTCCAAATGCGTTATATTGCGTGAACATGTCTTTGACTTGTTCTGCTCGTAGCACTTGCTTAAATTCCGCAACATGGTCATAGGGATCTCCTGTCCCATCAAAGTAGTTTTTCATGGATTTTACTAACTGAGTGGGTCTTAATACTCTTGGGTGTTCACATGGCCTAGGTAGAGGAAAATCATCTCTAACACCTGGTATTCTAGGTTCTCTTTGTCTATCCACTCTATCCGTGTCTATGGTGGTTTTATCTCTCCCTATGGGATGATTGAAACTTACTTCCGGTCTCTCTTTGTTTTTCTCTCTTTGATTACCATGGGCTGAGGATGTTCCGGCCCCTTGATGGCTAGTGTTTACATTTGTCCGAGATGGAGGGAATACTAAATCACCTCTCCATGTGTAGGTATTTCTCGCGTGGTCTGGTACTATGAATACTCGTTCTGAAGTCTCATCCAGGTATACAACCTTTCCACGTGTATCTGGGTCCTTGAACTCGTAAATCGTGATGGAGCCTACCTCACTAGGTTGTTCCATTATGTACCTCCAAAATGCTTCATCTGTATCTTTATTCACGAACAAATCTATGCTTCGGTTATCCTGAGGGATCCACTCTGGGATTAGTACTCTTGTTAGCACAGATTTCCCTCTAGGTGTTCTAGGTTCTTCTAATGGTTTTTTTCCTTGGGCTCTCGCTTCCGTCTCTAACTGAATTACGCCAAACTCATTGGTATTATTTGGCTGAGTACTTATGACGTACATCGTTCCTTCTTTGTCTATGTATGCGTCACTCTCAAATTTTACCACTGGACATTCCAATCCAATGGGTTGATCCTGGTTGTGCATTTGCACCACTTGTCTTTGCAAACCATTCTCGTAGATGCGAGCACCTAAGCGGTTGGTTGGGAGAAATTCTAATTGAGTTCTATAGGGTCCTTCAGGTCTTTCTAGATATGCTACGTTTGACCCTCCTTTCCGTCTTTCTGTGCTAAAAGCCATTTTCGATTCACTCGTATCTGAGCTCAACTCGTAGGGATAACTATTATTCAATTATTGAGCCCACGATCGTGCAGTAGTTCCTACACTTGCTTCTAATGATCTAAGGCTTCGTCGATCTGACTTACCTATATGCTTGCCCGATCTAAGGTTCATGAATTTACTTCGCGGCACTCTCTTATCGTCAATGGTTCTTTTTTCTTACTTTCTTGATTCTTTTTAAAATCCTTTAAATTCTTGTCTAGATGTATGCGTCAGGAATCGATTTTTTTCCGTGGTACTTTTGAGTTCTTGTTTCGTCAGACTTAAGTTCTTTCCTTTAGGTTTTCATATCACACACCTTTACCTTAGTCTTGGACTTTAAAAATTAAATCTCTTGAACTTGATGCGTTCCTATCATCGTTAATCCACAGTGCTAATGTTTAGCCTAAGCTAATAATTGACTGAGGGGGTTAAGTATTGTTCCAACCTCAAGTCAGCTGCTTTGGTTGCTTTGATGCCCAAGAAGTCGCACTTCCCAAGCACTGCGTTCTTCACTGCCTTGTTTTGTTTGCCCTTGATTGCCCTTGCTAGACCTATAAAAATCCCACTATTAGAACAATTCTCAAATGAATGATCAAGCACTTGAATATATACACTTTTAAAGGTCCTTTCCCTTTTGCCCAAAATTTTTATGCTGCCCCCTGGCTTTTCTAGTCCCAACAATGTTAACCTCAAATTAGCTTATCTAAAAAACAACGTCTTCTTTTTGAAAAGCAGTTGAGGTCACGTAGTACTCGTAAAGAGCTTTCTAACAAGCTATAAAGCTCAAAAAATGGACTTCGGATGAAAAAGATATGAGCGTTTAGGTCCTTGGGGGTAAAAACTGGCCAACATGTTTTTCTCCAAATATGAGCTAAGGGGTCTCCTATGAGTGCAATCACCTAAAAATTTTCAAAAAATAGCCTCAAATTTGGTAAAAAAATCAAACCCTAGAAATTGCATTTGGGGTGGACAATCGCGATGGTGTGCAACAATCGCGATGGTCTGGGGCTGTCGCGATGGTCCAGGTGAACCGTCACGATGGCGTGGCACAATTACGATGGTCCGAAGTCGCGAACTTTCGCGATGGTCTAAAGTGAACAATCACGATGGTGTGAATGAAGCGTCGCGATGGTCTAATCAACGAGCAATCGCGATGGCGTCGATCAACGGTCAACGGGACAATCGTGATGGCATGAGCCCGTCGTGATGGTCACGAGGCACGATGGCTTGAGCCAATCGCGATGGTTCAAATTCGGAGGCGTTGCGATGGTCTGGCTTGACACGTGGTAGTATCGTCGCGATGGCGTGAGCCAATAGCGATGGCATGGGGTTGACGGGATCGTCGTGATGGTCAGGGACTGTCGCGATGGTTCAAGTGAACCATCGCGATGGCGTGAGACCATGGCGATGGTCCGGCCGAGCCGTTGCGATGGCGTGAGCCAATCGCAATGGTGTGACACAATCACGATGGCGTGAGCCAATCGTGATGGTCCATCAAAATGCAAATTTTTGAAATGCAACAATGGGTTCCTATATGTGCAAGGATGCTCTACATCATGGTGAACTCGCTTGCCTCAAATTTCGAACTTGGCAGACCATCACGATGGTCTAACACAGTCGACATTTTCTGACAGAAAGTGATTTTCTTACCTTTTTGTAGCTTTCCTGATGCTTTGGAGCACTATACCTACAAGAAAACTCAAAAACACAAAAGCACATACAAGCACATACAAGCACAAAAGATCTCTCTCTCTTGCATGCACAAATGAGGGGAAATGAGGAGAATGGGTGGATATGGTGAATTTTCTAATTTTTTTGGAGTGGAAGATGATGATGCGGTGGTGAAGATGGAGTATGGGGGAGGTGAAAAACAACAAAAACTAATGAAAAACAACAACAAAAACTGAAATTTTTTACCTTCCAACGCCACTTCTTGCTATACTCTTACCATCACACATTCGTCCTAGACTCGATCCCCGGCAACGGTGCCAAATTTGGTGTTGCTCTAGCACAATGGTGAGAACCACATTAAGAAGCTCCACCTCCTTAATGTCAATCCGCGGAAGAGATAGGAGTGATATGAAGATCGTGAATATGAGATGAAGTGAGAGTGATGGTGAGAAGCATGGAGATGCACACACACATACACACACACAACGAAGAGACAAGCAAGACACAATGGAAGGTAGGAAATCAACTCTATTACTCAAGAACACTCTTACAAGCTCAAGCTCACTCTAGCTCATACAATTCTACACTAGCTAACCTCAAAAATGAACTCTCTAGCTCTTTTTATAGATTCTAGACTAGTTTTGATCGGTTTCACATCTAGTGACCGGCATAGTTAAAAAATAGGTTCTCGATGCTATTTGAAAGGGTAAACGGTGTCTAAAAATAACTAAAATTGGTATGCTCATTCTACCTAAGCTCTTCAAGCTCGAGGACTCCTGCGCTTGCACAAAATGGAGCTATAAATTACAAAAAGGGTTGCTCTATGTTACATATGGTATAAAAGTGATGAAAATCACTATTGGAGGTTTTTGAAAAGTATTTTGAAATATATTTGTCTGAAAAAATGATTCGACTGCATCCCTGCTACTTCATTATGCTCTGTCTTTACATGCTTCCGCCTCTTCTATGCCTCTGGCTACTGCCAACAGTGACTGTGTAGATGGGGACAGTGGGTGGGGTGGATGTGATGTTCGTGAATAGTGTTGTGAAGGTGGGCATGGTAACCCCTCCAAGATGGATGCCTGGAGAGAGGGGAATTCCCATAACATATGTGGTGATTGTGGAAGTTGGGGTGGTTGTGTCATGGGGTGAAGTGAATTGTGCAGTGATGGGTGAGGAGTGTGGTGATGATGGTGCCGCCTGATGTTCTTCCGTCTGTGTGGTATCTCCTGGTGCCCATACGTCTATGTGGATTTGCTTTCCGAAGCGAAGGGCACGGGTAGGCACTCATTTCTCAAAGCGATGAATGTAAGCCATAACTGAATCAATGGCTTCATCCAGGCCCAGTGCATCCGCGTGCAGGTTTAGGGATTCAATAACAGTTCGTCCACTCCTTCTTCTCCTAACATCTAACTTATTAGCATCTTTCCTGTTTCCAGTGACAGCTTGTGGTGCTCTTGGTCTCTCTTCATAGTCTCATATAATCTTTTGATTTGCGTAGTATAAGCTGGGGCACGCGCTAGTTCAGAGGTGTATTCATGCTCTTGGTCGTGCTCCTTGTCTTCCTCCTCTTCGTCAGTCTCTTCTTCATCCTCGTCTACTTCCACTACTTCAGGTTGGGTAGGAGCTGAAGTCGTTGTGGTTGGTTGTGGTCCTCGGGTCTGTTCTGCTTCCATCTCAAGATTGGTCTCATTAATCATGGGGGCAATTTCTTCATCAGTCAAATCATCTAGGGTGTAGCCCTGTGGGAATTCCAAGTCAGATGGAATCGGAGGGAAAATCAAATTGGGTCCTTCTGCACTCTGTCTGGGTAAGCGAATCGTAAACGGATGGACACATCATGTTTGTGGTGGTGTCACCTCTGGTGTGGTGGTGGCACCTCTTGCTTGTGCACAGGGTATCTGAACTGCACCCCTCATTTTCTTCAATGGTGGCCCTGCTGTTGATAGCCGTCTCTAGAATTCCTGGGCTCGAGACCACACTAGTGCTCTTTGAATAGGCACATCATAAGCTAAGCACCTGTAAATGATCCTTGTTAGCACATAGCATCCATGAAGCACATTCTTATGTTTCTTATTCCAGCGTTCATGTGCTAAGCGGATTTGATCTATGATCCAGTGGGGTAGATTGATTGTGAGGTTTTCTGTCTCTGCCAAGTACAAGCTAAACCAAATTCTTTTGGGTGGCATGGTGAACCGCTCCTAAGCTGGAAAGGTGAAATGTTGCATGACAATGCGTAAGTGGAGAGTGATGGTAGGCCTCATCGCTACCATATCCTTTAATTTGTTAAGATCTTTGTGTTTCATTCTTCCAGGGATCAATGTTTCTTTCTCTGTGGGAATGTGCATGCCATTCATGTCCAAGGCCTCCCGTAATAGGTTGAGGGTAAGTTTAAATCTTTTCAATTTATGGCCTGGTGTTAGAGATGGGAGAACAAACGTACTATCTCCCCCTTTGGCTCTACATGGGGTGA
Organism: Ceratopteris richardii; assembly: GCA_020310875.1. Lineage (NCBI taxonomy): Eukaryota > Viridiplantae > Streptophyta > Polypodiopsida > Polypodiales > Pteridaceae > Ceratopteris > Ceratopteris richardii. The sequence goes on from CM035424.1 coordinate 50,228,643, forward strand.
TCGTGCTAATCAAGTAGGAGCAGCGTAGAAAATTTGGCTTAGGTAAGAGTGCTCTAAAATAGCTGTCCAAGCCCGCCTTCGTCCATACCGATCTCATTACTTCTGCATCCTGATATTTCTCGAATTCACGGGTGAAGAAATGGTATCTTCCCCATTTTCCATTAAATTCAATTTTTGCTTCCCAAAAGTAGGTGCCCTCACCCAATGGACCTGCGACATCGCTGAACCAATGTGCATGTTTAGCTACTTGAGAAGTGTGTCCCTGCAGAGGGTCCTAAATGGGAATTACATGCACTACTCTAAATTTGTGAGGCATTTCGGTGAGTTGTTGTTCGAGGAGGAGAGTTTCAATGTCCACAATTTGGGTGCTGGACCCCGCCTATGAACTTGTACCTCCTGCTTCTACCATGTTACTTCTTGTTTGCTGGTTCTGTGAGAATATAGAAGCATGTGTTAACATTGTAATGGACAAAATAGAACAATTTTTGTCCCTGTTACAACATTAACATGAGGTTAGTGGGTCAGTGAGTGCTCGGTGATCATGTGTGTAGTTAGTGAATGAATAGTCCTATGAGCTAAATGGAAGGATGCAGTGTAAGGATGATGCAGTTAGTAGGTGGAGATGAATTTACAAATGGGGGTCAGGGAGTTTATTACAAGATTTGGGCTGCCAAACACAGTGAATGATTTTTGGTTTTGGTTTTGTGGAGACTCTCGAGGGATTTATGAGAGTGTCTGCTTGGAAATGAGGCTTTTTAGGGACCCATTTACAAGTGATTCTGCTCGTGCTCATGGGCGAATATGTGTTCATGCATGTCAACTAAGAGTGGGTATCAGATGTTCGAGTGTGTGAACCATGTTGTACATGGTGTGGTCTATGTGCGGCCATTTGAGCCCGCAAGCAAGCCTTAGGCACTCTTCTCTTCTTCTACTGCCACTTTGCACATCCATAAGTGGGTGTCTTCATGCATCCATGAGGATCCTGATCCTATGGAATGCACGGACTCAGTATCATCTTTGGCTCTATGGATGGGGTTCCATTGAATGGGGGGTACATCCCTATGAGAGTAATCTTTAAGATTCACTTTGGTCCTAACACCTAAGTGTTGCAAATACAAGGAATTGGTTCCCCAATCCTGTACCACTTGCAATTGTCACATAAATGGTCTTCCCAGAATCATCTCATAGGCATGATTTTTGCTAAAGTCACATATAGCAAACGTATGCTCGAACTCTACACCACATGTAGTGAGAGTTATTCCTTCTAGTAGCCGTAAGGGTCTTTCAATGTGACCATTGTCCATCTGCAACTTCATTCTCATTGGCCTGAGTGCTGGCTTGCCCCAACGCCTCCATAAGGAAGTGGTAGCAATTGCAACTCCTACACCAGAGTCCAGAATTGCCATGGTTGTGTATCCTTGATGAGTGATGGGAAGATAGGTATTTCCCTCTTCCCCTTCGCTCATGTCTCCTATCTTGTCCAAAGGTATCTCTGGCACTGTTCTTTGAGAACCTACCTGGGAACAAGGTTTTGCTACTTCTGGCACTTGGTTAGCTACATGTTTCCATAGTTCTGGCCTAACCTTGAGTACCTCTTCTAAGGTGAGATTGCACTGCACCATAGTGTTCTTCACTACCTCCCTATTCCTAGGTATGACTGAGTCGTCGTTTTGTACCATGACCGTGGGTGCTCTCATACAAGTAGACTTAGCTTCCCATGGGCCTGTGAAGTCGGGTAGCTCCTGTAAGGAATTAGACTCAAAGTCTAGTCTTTCCTGAGATTGGGTGCTCTCTTGCTCTCCATAAATGGATGGAATGTCTTGTGGGAATTGATCATGCTCGTCATCCACAAGTTCAATGGGAGGAGGTACTTCACTCTCTTTTGCCCATTTCTCTTCTTGAATCTCTTGTAGGAATTCGGGTGAGTATCGATTCATAGAAGAGGAGGTGTCTAGTTCAGTGGAATTAGGCACATAAGCTTCATGGGGGGGATTGCTTATTCTTTCGCTTGCCTTGTCCTTATTTTGAGAGGCAGGTTTCTTTTCTGATTGTGCTATTAGCCTCTCCAATCTGTCTAGTAGTCCATCAAAGTGCAACTGTGTCTTGGCTGAACTAGAGATGTTAAAGAGGCGACTGGCTTCAAACATGGTTTGAGCCAATTCCACCATTTTAGCACAGATTTTGGTTCGTTCAAGCTCTAGTTCCGCTCTAGGGTAACACTTTTCATGATCAGTTATGTTTGGCCCTTCTTGGATTCTGGCCTAATATGCCTTAAGCATCATATTTAGGTCCTCAGGAGTAGGATCTGCTAATACTGATCCTACTCTAGGGGCTGGTGGGATTGTATGAGGTGGGTTGGAAGGTGGTGGATCGGATGGAGATGGGAATGGTGAAGGTGGGGTATTGTGAGAGGGAGTTTGAGATGTAAGTTCCATTATCTTGGCTTTTGTTTCTCTTAGGTTTTCCTCGAGTTCACTCATCTTCTTTGCCCATTGCCTTTTCATTCTTTCATGGCTATCTCTCCAGGCTCTAGTCCTCTTCTTGGTTATGCTCTCAGTTTCACTAACCTCGAAGCTCTTTTCCTGGCCTACTCCTGGGTTCTGCTGCAAAGCCTGAGCTCTAGTGACCACTTGCACTGGTGCAGTGGAGGTTACACTTCTTGAAGAGTTTACAACTAACCCAATAACGTTGATAGGAGTGATCTTGGGCATATTATTGGGATTCTTTGGGCAATCTCATAAGAGATGCTCTTTTCCGCAATCTTGACAAAAGCCATGGATCGTTACTGACTGCGGTTGTGTAGGTGCAGGCATGGGGCAATCACGAATGAGGTGATCTCCCTGACATCTGAAGCACGGTCCTCTAGGGAATGGGGGTTGTATCTGCCTAGGTTGAGGTCTAGAGTTGGGGTTTGTGTACATTACATTTGCATACTCTGGCTCCCAACTAGGTTCACTCGGCTCTTCACTATAGTAGGACTCACCATGTTCAGGATATTGCATGTACTAAGCCTGGGGACTATCTATGTGAGTGGAATCAAAACTATGATCACTCGGGTCACTTTCTCAAAGCAATGGAGTCACTGGGACTATAGCTCTATTCAAATTTTCTTCAGCAGCTGCATACTTTACAGGAATCACATTGGCTAGAGCAGGGGGTTGTTGTGCTAGCACTGGTTGAGGTCTCTGTTGGGCTTGATATTGTGGTTGGTAGGTTTGTTGAGGCCTACCATATTGTTATGGTGGATACTGGTTCTGATATCTTCCCTATTGTGGATAGGGCTGAGGGTACCTAACCGCTTGCTTATTGTATGGGCAGTCTACTACAGTGTGATTAGTGTATCTCTGTTCTATGGTGTAGTATTGGCTACTAGGATTTACTTGGGGTTGAGCCATAATGGGACATACGTTCACCATATGGTCACCTCCACATGTATAGCACTGCTTAACAGGGGCGAATCTTGGAATTTGTTTGCTAGAGACACCTAGTTTTTGAGCTACCTTCTCTGCGAGCTCCTCAATAGATATGGATTGTGTGGAAGAGAGGATAGAAGAGCTATCTGAATCTTTGTAGATTTTTGAAAGTTCTAATTCCTCCCCTAGATTATCCTCTATGTCTATACACATGCGTACACACTCTTCTATGGTCCTAGGGTCTTTCAAGTACCCATACGATCTCAACTTTGTACTGAGCACTCCATCTAGGAATAAAGCCAATTGTTTGGCTGGTGTGGGTAACTCAAAAATAGGACATCTCTCTAGATATTGCCTAAACCTTCTTCCTCCAAGTCTAACAGTCTCTTGAGGTGTCTGCTTGAAGCTGTGAATCAGTGAGGAAGTTTTATGTCATATGCCACTCTTAGAGAATTCAATAATGAAAGCATCTAGAAGTTGGTCTATGTTCCTGAAGTGTCTCTCATTTAGTGGTTGAAACCACGTAAGAGCGGTATTCCTTAGGGTTAGACCAAAGGCATTGTATTGCGTAAATAGGTCCTCCACTTGTTCAGCTCTCAAGACTTGCCTAAACTCGGCCACATGATCATATGGGTCTCCTGTGCCATCGAAGTAGTTCTTCATGGATTTAACTAGCTGTGTAGGTCTCAGGGTCCTCGTGTGCTCTCTAGGTCTTGGTAGAGGGAATTCATCCGCATTCCTTTGGTTTCTTGGGACTCTAAGTCTCTCATGTTCCACTCTATCCGTTTCCGTTCTCGTTCTTTCTCTTTCCATTGGGTTTGCAAAGCTTACCTCAGGTCTCTCTCTAGTCCTGTCTCTTTGAGCTCCATGAGCTTGGGATGTTCCAGCTCCTAGGTGGCCAAAAGAGACATTAGATCTTGGTTGGGGAAAAATAAATTCTCCCTTCCAAGTGTAGGCATGCCTACCATGCTCTGTGACCACAAAGATCCTCTCTGAAGTATTGTCCAAATAGGTCACTTTGCCTGGGCTATCAAGATCTTTGAACTCAAAGATTGTGATTGTTCCTACCTCATTTGGTTGATCAGGTTTATACCTCCAAAAGGCTTCATCGGTCTCTCGGTTTAAGAGCAGATCAATGCTCTTATTGTCCTGGGGAATCCACTTTGGTGTGATAATTCTAGTAAGAACAGATTCTCCTCGAGGGGTTTTAGGCTCTCCACCTAAGTTTCCTTGCTCTAGGTCACCTATGTCCATTTCTGGAATCACATTCCCAAATTTGTATGTCCTATCTGGGTGACTGGTGACCACGTATATGATTCCTTCTTTGTCTAGGTATGCTCCATTTTCAAACTTGACTGCTGGACGTTCTAATCCAATGGGTTGATCTGGGTTTTTTATTTGGACCACAGATCTTCATAGGCCGTCCTCATAGATGCTAGTACCTAATCGGTTGGTCCTAAGGTATTCCAGCTGCATCTTGTAGGGGCCTTCTACCCTATGTAAATATGGCACACCAGAACTTCCTGTAGGTCTCTCCAAAAGACCTAAGGCTCTGTCTGTCTCTCCCTAGGTGTCGTCCTGATCTAAGGTTCATATGCCTAACTGAGCAATCCCAATGTTTACCCAAGGTACAACCTCATTGCCGATCAATTTGTATCAGTCACTTGGTTCTTTTTAGTTGATTATCGTGTTTATGATCTTGTCTGATATCACGTCGTCAGGAATACTTGAGTTAATTTCTGCACTTTAAGTTGATCGTTCCACGTTAAGTTGTTTTGCTTTAAAATTATCGGTCACACACTGGTTATCTCTTGGCTTGAACTTGATTTCTTAGATAGTCTTTGACTTGTCTCATGCCTATCATTGCCCTGACTTACTTCTAGCACTATTCACGTGTATCCTAAGCTAGGAATTGACAAAGGAAGTTGAGAATATTCCAACCTCACTTGCTGATCCTTTGCTCTTTAGTGCTCAAGAATCCTGTTCTCAAGCTTGCAGAATGCTCTTGCTTTGGATGCCCTCTAGTGCTCTCAATGGACCTGTAAAAGTCCCAAAGTTAGCTCAAGACTTAGATTCAATTGACTTAACAAATCACTTTCATTCATGCAATTCAAATATCAATTTGCACTGTATCTTTATGGAAAACAACTTGAACCCTTGGTTTAGTTCCCCCTGGATATGGTCAACATCAAAATACTATATCTAATAATCCCCACGAGTTTTCCAACAAGCCTAAGATCACCCCAAATGGATTTCGTATGAGGAAGTTATGACTGTTCAGGGTTCTAGGGTTAAAACAGGGTTCAACAGGTCAATAGGCAACCAGGCTTTTTCTCAAATTACTAGTGTAGAGGCCCCAAAATACTCCAAATGTGTGATTTTTGTGTCCACAACTACTCCAAGAAATGGAATTAAAAAACCCTAAAATTTTGGCTGAAAAGCCTGTCAATCGCAATCGACAGGTCTGTCAATCGTGATTGACAGAGGCATCCGTCGGGGCCTATCGGTCGTGATCGACACGTCAGTCGCGATCGACAGTGTCAATCACAATTGACAGAGTCAGTCGTGGGTCCTGTCAATCGTGATCGACAGTGTCAATCATGATCGACACTTTTTGCGTAAATTTCGATGAAATTTTAGTCCATCGTGGGTCTGTCCATCGCGATGGACACGTGGCAACGCGATTTTTTGAGTCAATCGTGATATTTCAGTCGGTCCCGATCGATAGTGTCAATCACGATTGACTGAATCCTACATGGCAGTCAGTCGTGGGGTCTATGGATCGCGATCGACAGGGGCTGTCGGTCGCGAATGACAGAGGCTCTCGGTCGTGGGGTCTATCAATCGCGATCGAAAGGGGCTTTCGGTCGCGATTGGCAGAGGCTGTCAGTCGCGATTGACAGAGAAACTCGGAATTTTTTTTACTGTGTTTGGTGATTTAGAATGTGCTCATCTTGTGTGTCCTTGTGGTGTACTTTGTTTTACCAAATAAGCGATTTTTCTATCAATCGCGATCGACAGGGGTCTGCGACACAGAGACAGGACCGAGCTTTTCGGTACCTATGCAGCGTGCTGGAGATGATGGGATAGCCAGATCTCTCGCTCTCTCTCACAAGTGAAATGAGTGAAATGGAAGGGGAATGGAGATATGATAAAAAAACTGAAACTTTTGCGATGAGGGAGATGGAGATCGGATATGGTGAGGATGATGATGGTGTTGATGATGGTATAGTAAGAAAGAAAAAAGTAAGAAAAAGTAAAGAAATTACCTACAACGCCAACGTCACAACTCTACGTCTTACCATCACACGCTCATCCTCAAAGCTCGATCCCCGGCAACGGCGCCCAAATTTGGTGTAGCTCAATGATGAGTAGCACCTCCTTTAATGTCAATCCGGGAAGACGTGAGGATGGTATGAAGACCTCGAACAAGTGATGGCACAAGTGCATGAGTGAGAAGCACACTAACATGCACACACATACACACGCACGCGCACACAAGGTAAGACAAAGAGAGAGAAGCAATGGAGTTCTTTGGATTTCTCAAAAGTGCCCTTACAAGTTCAAAACTACAACAATCTAACCTTAAAAATGAGCTCTCTAGCTCTTTTTATAGTTTTTGACTAGCTTTGGCCATGTCCAGACCTAGTGTCCGGCCTAGTTAAAAATTAGGTTCTACGGCCTATTTGGGGGTTCAAATGGAGTCTAAAAAATGTGAAAATTGATAGGTAGGTACTTCTAAAGCTCCTCAAGCTCAAGGACTCCTTGGCTTGCACAAAATGGAGCTACAAAAATATGAAATGGTATTTACAATGATTTTTACTGATGAGAATCACTGTTATGAGGGTGTTGATTTGGGGAAATTTGAATGGCCTACTTGCCAGATCTTTGTTGACTGCTTTGTCTACTTGGCCCTTCTTGCTGGCTCCCTTGTCTTGTAAGTCCTTGACCGCCCTGACCACTGCCAACAAGCATGTAGCAAATCAATTCCCAGAGCTTGCTACTGCTCCCTCACAAATAGGAACACACAAGAAGGTACCAAAGATACCCGTAGAAAGAATCGGAGATGTAAGCGAAGGAGAGGAAGGTAACACTTATCTTCCAATAACCCATCAAGGCTATACCACCAAAGCCATCTTAGATTCAGGAGCCAGAGTAGCCATCACTACCACCACTTTATGGAAACATTGGGGTAAGCCAGCACTAAGACCCACTAGGATGAAACTACAAATGGCTGATGGACATATAGAGAAAACATTAGGCTTACTAGAAGGCATATCTTTCACACTTCTGGTGTGGAATTTGAGCATACTTTCACCATTTGTTATTTTAGTAAAAATCATGCTTATGAGATGATATTAGGACGACCATTCATGCATCAGTTGCAAATTGTACAAGATTGGGGAACTAATTCTTTGTACTTGCAACATTTAGGAGTGACTACTAAAGTCAATCTTAAAGACTATTCACATCGAGACGTACCCCCAGTACAATGGAATACCATCCATAAGACACAGGTAGAAACAAAATCAGTACACTCATTGGAATGAGACCCCTCATGGTTGCACGAGGATATTCATCTATGGATGTGTAAGGTAGCAAAACAAGAGGAAGAACGGGTAGAAGGCAGGACCTTAGATTCAGAACAACATCTGCGAACCATTCAAGACCCAGCTTATGCACCTATAGTATTTCCAGATGAGGAGTTCGAACCTCATGGTTGGGCAAAAATATTAGCAACAATGGATGTAGCCATCAATGAAGAACAATGGACATCCCACTGTGACGAGGATGGCTATGATATTTCAGTTTTCACGATAGAGCCAATCATGTGTGATTCAGTTATTGAGACATGTGAACCGAGCACTGATGCATTTGAGGATGCAAGTGACTTTGATCTAGATTCAATTATTATGGACCCACCCTTTGCATCAGACGAAGAATATTTCTACGAAGTAGAAACTCACCCTCAGAGACACGAAGAACTTATGAATGATGTGAGATTAGCCACACAAGTGACTATCAAAAGTGAAGGTAAGAAAAGAAAGAAGAAAGAAACCATGTCAGAAGAAGAAGAATCCTTGTTTGAGGTACCGGAGAACTTCAAGAAGTATGAAATAGAAGAAAGAGGAATCATGGTACGAATGCCTAACAGAAAAGCTAACGTTGGAGAAGTATATGATAATCGAGAGAAAACCAAAAAAATAATAGTTGCCATAGAAGGAGAAGAAGAAAAATGCACATACATAGGGCATGATTTGACGAATGAAGAAGAAGAAGAGTTAGTTGCCCTATTGCGGGAATATAGAGATGTGTTTGCGTGGAGTTACAAGATTTGAAAGGAGTAGACCTAGATATATGTTCCCATAGAATCCCTACGACTCCAGATGCAAAACCTACGAAACAGAAACCATACACGTACAAAGATAACTACATTGCAAAGATTAAAGAAGAAATAGATCGCTTGATAGAAGCAGGATTCATTTACGAAATTGAGCATACCGAATGGGTATCCCCCATTGTGGTTGTGCCCAAGAAGAATGGAAAATTGTGTGTGTGTATTAACCTTAAAAAAGTTAATGCTGCCACGATTAGAGACAGTTATCCTCTTCCTATCACAGAACATTTATTGGAAAGAGTTGCGGGCAAGGAAGTTTACAGCTTTCTTGATGGTTTTTCAGGCTATAATCAAGTAGCCATTGCTCCAGAAGATCAACACAAGACGGCTTTTGCCACAAAATGGGGCATATTTGCATTTTGTGTAATGCCTTTTGGCTTAACAAATGCACCCGCCACTTTCCAATGACTCATGTGTCATGTTTTTAAGGAATTCTTACGCAAGAATTCGGAAGTTCACGTCAATGACATATGTGCTCATTCGAATATCAGGCAGACACATGTCCCTGAGTTAAGAAAAGTATTTGACAAATGGCGAGAGTATCAAGTTTGTCTGAACCCAGAAAAATGTGTTTTCATGGTCAGACAAGGCAAAATTCTAGGACACATTGTGTCAAAGAACGGAATCTCTACGGATGAGGAAAAAGTGAAAGTAATCACTGATCTACCTAGACCAAATAACGTAAAAGAGGTACAGGCATTTATGGGCCATTGTGGTTATTACAGACGATTCATACACATGTATGCAATCATAGGCAAGCCTCTGTACTCTCTTTTGACCAAGTTTGAATGGACAGATGAATGTGAGAATTCATTCAACGAACTTAAGTGACGCCTGTGCTCAGCACCTATATTGACAACCCCAGATTGGAGCAAGCCATTCCATGTGCATGTGGATGCATCCAACTATGCCATAGGATGTGTGTTAGCACAACCCACGAATGAAGGTAACATAGATCTCCCCATAGCTTATGCGAGCAGACAGTTGAACGCAACAGAAAGAAATTACACTACTACGGAACGAGAAGGATTAGGAATGATCTACGTAGTTAAGAAATTCAGACATTATTTGTTGGCAAATAAGTTCAAATTCTTTACAGATCATCAAGTGTTATCGTACTTAGTCAATAAACCATGTAACACGGGACGATTGATACATTGGTTTCTATTACTCATGGAGTATGACTTTGAAGTAGTAGTCAGGAAAGGAAAGACACATCTTAGAGCTGACCACCTTTCAAGATTAACCTCAGGAGAAGCTCCTCAAGGAATAGTGGATGAATTACCCGATGCATATTTGTTTAACCTTGAGATAGTACCAGAATGGGCTAAACCGATAGTCCCTATTCTCACATACGGACCCAAGAATCCTAGGATAAGGATCAAGGAAGGAGAGATTACCAAGTCACAGAGATACCAAATCATAGTAGGAAGTATATATAAACAGGATAATCGAAAGATTCTTGCTTGTTGTGTAGATGAGTCAGAACATGCGAATTGATTGCAATTAGCACATGTACGTGCATTAAACCAACATCATTCGAAACATCGTACATTACAGACTCTGCATAGATTAGGAGTATACTGGCTTCTATGGAAGCGGATGTCGACAAGTTGTGTAAAGAATGCCCTGTTTGTTGTGGAAGACCACCAGTAGAACATGCTACATTATATCGTGTGTCTCTCACACTTGAATGGAGTGAACCCTTAGCATACTTGAGGACGAAAACATTCCCTCAAGGAATGACTTTAGCATGACAACGAAGTCTAGAGCAGGAAGCTCAAGACTAATCACTTATTGGTGACAATCTATACAAACGAGGACGAGATGGATACTTAAGACAATGTGTTCATGAGAGCGATTATTTGAGTGTACTAGAGATTGCACACCAAGGTGTTGCATGAGGTCATTTTGGCCTTGATAGAGTAATCAAAGCCATCCTCTTTGCAGAATTATGGTGGCCCACTCTTCACATGGATGCGCATACCTATGTAAAGAGATGTGATCTGTGCCAAAGAACTCAATTTCCTACTCGCAGAGATGAAATGCCATTGAAACCCATGATGGGAGGACGTGCATTTTCTAAGTGGGGTATAGACTTTGTAGGACCCATTAAACCCCTACAAAAGGTACACATGCTGAATACATTATTGTTGCGATAGATTATCTTATCAAATGGGTAGAGGCCAAGGCCACAAAAAAGAATGATGCACACACGACTGCAAAATTCTTATTTGAAAATGTATGTACAAGATATGGATTGCCTCTAGAGTTAGTGAGCGATCGAGGATTTTACAAGTCATTGAATATTTGTTACAGGATTTTATGGTGATTAACAAGAAATCCGCACCATATCATCCCCAGGCCAATGGTCCAGCTGAAAGCAATAATAAGATCCTTTGTAACGTACTGACAAAACTCATGAACAACAAACGTTCAGATTGGGACAAATAGTTACACCATGATGTTTGGGCATATCGAGTGGCCTACAAGACCGTACTCAATGCAACTCCCTTTCATATGGTTATTGGTCAAAATGTTGTGCTTCCTTTGGACTTCTTGATACCGACCCTTAAGGTTGCACAAGAACATCAGTGGACCGGCCATGAATTATCATCAAGGATAATGGACTTGGAATGATTAGGAGAAACCAGGCTGAAAGCATCAGCAGGAATATATGCAGCAAATAAGCGATAGAAAACATATTTTGATGCACATGTGAAAGATAAAGGCTTAAAAGAAGGAGATTTAGTCCTAGTATATACGTTGAAACAACATGCACGGAAGTTAGAAAAGCAAGGTTATGGACCTATGATCATTAACAGACTCTCGACAAGTGGAGTAGTACAATTAGCCACCCTTGAAGGAGACATAATGCCCAATTACATTAGTGGCTGTAGAGTCAAGCTATATCAGGAACCTCTTACTGAGGATATGCTTAGACGACTCACATTGGCAAAGAAGCGTAAGGAGGAAGAAAATAGAATACGTGTTGAAGCTCAGGTAGAAGCTATAGAACGCATTAAGCACATGAAGTTAAGAAGACAAGGACTAGGGAGAGAACATTGTCACCCTCTGGAAACAGCACCGAGATACCCCATGGCCATGTGTCAAGTAAAGTCAACCACTCATCCTAGCATAGTGGATAGGATACCATTCATTACAGTCAGGCTAGAGCACGGCAACCCTTGCCAAGAGCCCAGGGCTTTTATTGACTCAGGAGCTGCGACTAGTGCGATTAAATGGTCCCACTATAAGGACTCAAGAATAGAAATGCGGCCAATTGACGCATACCTCATAAGGCTAGGAGGCATGGAAATCCCTTGCATGGGTGAGGTGGACCTTCCTATCCTCATAAATGAAGTGACCATGACAGCGAAGCTACTAGTGTGCCATGACGAGGACCTGATAGAACCCCTAATCCTTGGCCAAGATTGGCTATACGATCACTCAGTGGACCTAAATCTTAGACAAGGCTCCTTGCAGATTGGAACCTTAGATCAGCAGCACGCTGTTGAAGTTGAAGGTCAAGGACAAAGCACAGGAGCACATCAAAGAGGTGGACACCCAAGAAAAAGGAGCAACTAGGGAGCTCCAAGAAGTGTATGTCAAATTTTCAGAAGAAATCCCTATAAAAATAGTGATTTTCATCACTAAAAATCATTGTAAATACCATTTTCTATTTTTGTAACTCCATTTTGTTCAAGCCGAGGAGTCCTCAAGCTTGAGGAGTATTAGAAGTATCATCCTACCAATTTTCATAATTTTTGGACTTCATTTGAGCCTTCAAATAAGCCCTGGTACCTAATTTTTAATTAGGCGGAACACTAGGTCTGGACAAAGCCAAAACTAGTCAAAAAAATATAAAAAGAGCTAGAGAGCTCATTTTTTAGGTTAGCTTGTTAGAGAATAGAGCTTTTGTAAGAGAACTCTTTTGCAATCGAAGCTTTCCATTGTTCCTCTCGATCTTACCTTGTGCGTGTGTGTGTATGTGTGTGCATGTTTGTGTGCTTTCACGCACACACTTGTGTCTTCACTTGCTCGTGGTCTTCATACCGGTCCTCACATCTCCGCGGATTGACACATAAAGGAGGTGGTGCTTATGCTTGAGCTACACCAAATTTTGGCGCCGTTGCCGGGGAGAGAGCTTCGAGGACGAGCGTTGTGATGGTAAGATCGTAGATTTGGGACGTTGGAAGGTAAAAAAACTATCATTTTTGTTCATTTTCTGATCTTTCTTCTTCATCTTCATCATCATCACCATCTCCATCTTCTTCCATCTTCTTCTTCATAGAAATTTCTTGTTTTTTAGTGCATTTTCACCATTTTCATACCATCTTTCATGCATTATTGTGCGAGGAGGAGTTAGGAAGTGCAAGAGAGAGCAAGCGCTTGTGTTTTTTCATGCTTTTTAGCACGTACAGAGCTCGCCATTGCTCGGCGCTCAGAAATTTGAATTTCCCGCCAAAAAACACGATTATGTGATGAAAATCGTGATTCTGTGAAAAATTCAATTTTTTTTGAAAATCGCGATTTTCTATTTCCCGCCTAAAAGTTTGCTGAAAGAAACACGATTCTGTGGTCATTCTCAGAATCGCGATTCTCTAGTTGTGCTCAAAATTGGGATTCTCACAAATCACGATTTTCAGCCAAAAACATGATTGTGATCAAACACGATTCTCTGAGACAAAATCGCGATTCTCAAAAACATGATTCTCTGCTGGCAATCATGATTCTCAAAAACACGATTCTCTGTTGACAATCGCGATTCTCAAAAACACGATTCTCTACTGACAATCGCGATTCTCAAAAACACGATTCTCTGCTGAGAATCGTGATTCTCAAAAACACGATTCTCTACTGACAATCGCGATTCTCAAAAACACGATTCTTTGCTGACAATCGCGATTCTCAAAAACACGATTCTCTGCTGACAATCGCGATTCTCAAAAATATGATTCTCTGCTGACAATCGCGATGTTCAAAAACACGATTCTCTGATTTCACAGCATCGCGATTCTCTGATTTCATAGCATCGCGATTCTCTGATTTCATAGAATCGCGATTCTCTTGAGATTCACAGCATCGCGATTCTCTTGAGATTCACGGCATCGCGATTCTCTTGATTTCACAAAATCGCGATTCTCTTACAAAATCATGATTTTTCCATAAGACCTTGTTTGCCTATTTTGACCCCCAGGAGCCTGATTTGACATAACTTTTTCATCCAAAATCCATTTTTTGAGCTCTATAGCTCATTGGAAAGCTCGTTCAAATCCTACATGGCCTCAACTAATTTTTATAAGAATAACGCGTTGATTTTCAGATAGGATAATTTGAAGTTGACCTCAAGTGGGATTAGGAAACCAAGGGGGCTCCAAGGGATTTTGAGCAATACAAAGGGGAATTTCGGGACTAGAAGACAAAGCTTATGAACCTGAGATCTGGTAGACACCTAGGCAAGGATAAACAAAGCATTAGATCTTCTAAGTCTAGTGTCAACCATACAGCTAAGTCTTGGGCACAACAACTAAGTGGTTGTCCTTACGTACTAAACTCTGACACAAGTGACTCAGAAATGTCTTTTAGCATGGGGAAACCTGCAAGTGGCTCAAGAACTGCCCATCTACAAACACCACAAGGTCCCTATAAGACACAATTGGAATATATTCGGACCAACCGATTAGGTGCTCGCATATATGAGGATGGCTTGAGGCAATCAGTGGTCCAACTCAAAAATCCAGATCAACCCTTTGGACTTGAACACCCGATGGTCAAGTTCGAAGAGGGTTCATACATTGATAAGCAAGGAACCATGTATGTGGTCACCAACCTACCGGATAGGACCGATGAGTTTGGAAATATCATTCATGAGAATGAGATAGGAGACCTAGAACAAGGAAATGTAGGACAAGGACCCCAGACTCCTAGAGGTTAGTCAGTTTTGACCAGAGTGATCACTCCAGATTGGATCCCTCAAGACAACAAAAGCATAGAACTATTCTTGAATAGAGAAACAGAGGAAGCCTTTTGGAGATTCAAGCTAGATCAACCTAGCCAACTGGGCATAGTCATCATCTATGAATTCAAAGATCCTGAGAAACCAGGCAAAGTTTTCTAACTGGATAACACATCAGAGAAGATATTCTTGGTAACATAACATGATAGACATGCATATACTTGGAAGAGTGAATTGATTTTCCCTCCACCAAGATCGAATGTTTCCCATGGCCTCCAAGGAGTAGGATCATCCCAAGCTCATGAAGCCCAGAGAGAAAGAAATAGAGAGAGACCTGAGGTAAGTTTTGCACACCCTGTGGGCAGGAATAGATCAGGAGTTGAAAATGAAAGACCTGAAAGAGAGAGACATCAAGCACATAGGCAACAAAGAGATGAATAGGATTTTCCATTGCCTAGACCCCGAGAGCACACAAGAACCCTTAGACCCACTCAAGTGATCAAGGCAATGAAAAATTATTTTGACGGGACAAGAGATCCTTATGATCATGTGGCCGAGTTCAAACAAGTGTTAAGAGCTGAACAGGTTGAGGATTTGATCATGTGTCTGATAGTTCTACTAGTCATACTTCAAAAATCTCCACGAAAATAGATGAGATAGCTGAGCAAGTTGCCAAGAAGCTGGGAGTCCAAAATAGACAAACACAAAGAGTCACCTCATTGAACCGATGTTATACCTTCGGAGGGGACCACATAGCTAACGTATGCCCAATGCAAAACCAAAACATTAGAGAAAGGAATGCTCCATATTGCACTATTGAGAGAAAATACACGAACCACATGGCTCAAGATTATCCCTACAATAGGTAGGCTGTTAGACAAACTTATCAGCAACCTTACCAACAAGGTAGGTATCAGAACCAATACCAACAGCCATATTATCGACCACAACGGCAATATCAGGCACAATATAGGCCACAACCAGTCTTGGGTCCAGCTCCTGCCAACGTGATTCCAGTCAAGTATGCTGTGGGAGAGGAAAATCCAAATAGAGCATTGGTGCCACTAACCCCATTGATACCAGATAATGACTCTCATGCTCATAGTTTAGACTACTCCCATGAAGGTAGTCCACATGCTTATTATACTGAGTCGCCTGAGCATAGTGAGATTTACTTGTATCAATATGAGGCACCACCTATCGAGCAAAATTGGGAGCCAGAATACTCCAATGTCATGTACACAAATGCTAACCCTAGGCCCCAATTGAGACAAATGAGACCACAAGCCCCTAGAGGATCTTGTTTCAGATGTCAAGGTGACCATTTCATTCGTGATTGTCCCCACCCACCATCTCCGAGTCAAGGTCAGGCTATCACAATACAAGCTTTTTGTCCTGAATGTGGCAAAGACCATCTTCCCAGAGATTGTCCACGAAACCCCTCGAGTGCACCCAAGATCACACCCATTAATGTGGTAAGCTTAGTGGCGGATTCAAGTTCAAGTAGCAGTAATGTGGCTCCTGTACATGGAGTTACTAGGGCACAAGCATTAGAACAAGATAAACCTACAGAACAATCGGAGTCGAGTGAATCAAGAGAGCCTAGTAAGAGGAAAACAAGAACATGGAAAGATACCAGAGAGAAGGCCAATCGCAAGTGGAATAAAAAGTTATCGGAATTAAAAGAAAGCTTGAAAGACACAAAAACAAAAATAGAAGACATTGCATCTCAAAACCCCTCCCATGCCAAAATTCTATCCACTCCATCGCATCCCACCCCACCACCCATTGTAAATAGGCCGCAACCAGGGTCTATTCTTGCAGATCCAACCCCAGAAGACTTGGACATGATGTTCAAGGCCTATCAGGCTCAACTTCAAGAAGGGCCTACAGCTGCAAACCTAGACAAGAGTTACCCTAGAGCGGACTTAGAGATTGAACGGATGAAAATGTGCATGAAAATGGTAGAACAAGCTCAAGCTATACTTGAGACTAGTCAAAAGTTCAATCAGACAAACTCTATCAAATCGGATTTTCACTTCCAGGGCTTACTAGAAAGATTAGAGCAGTTGATAAAAAAGCCACAAGATTCTTTACCTCCACAGGCTCAACTAGTTATTGAGAGAAGAAGCTCACCACCGATGGGATCTTATGTTGCTAATTCCACGGATGCTGGAATACCTCCTTCAATTCAACAGTACTCCCAAGAGTTCTTGCGGGAAATACAAGAAGAGAAATGGGCCAAGGAGAAGAGTAATTTCCCTCCTATTCATGAGATTGATGATCTTCATGATCAATTTCCCCAAGACATTCCATCTATTTACGAAGATGAAGTAGAACAACAAGAAGATGAAAGATTAGATTTTGAATCTAATACCTTAGAAGAACTGCCTCAATTTCCAGGCCCATGGGAATCTGCATCTCTTCAGATCAGAGCTCCCAAAATACAGGTTAGACATTAAGACTCAGTGGTCCCAAGGAACACTGATGTCATGAAGAATGCTAAGGTTCAGTGTCATCTCATTGTAGAAGAGTTGCTAAAAGCAAAACCCGAGCTATGGAGTCATGTGAAGGATCAGGTCCCAGAACTTGATTCCAATATGCCAAAAATAGGCTCTAAGCAAAAAGTTCCAGAGATACCTCTCGATAAAATAGGAGACATGTGTGAGGGTGAAGAAGGTAATACTTATCTTCCAATCACCTACCAAGGTTACACAACCAAAACAATCATAGATTCAGGTGCTGGTGTTGCTATTGCAACCACCTCCTTGTGGAAGCAATGGGGCAAGCCCACATTAAGACCAACTAGAATGAAGCTTCAGATGGCAGACGGTCATTTTGAAAGACCTCTAGGATTGCTCGAAGGAATAACTCTAACCACTTGTGGCGTAGATTTTGAGCACACATTTGCTATATGTGACTTTGAGAAAAATAATGTTTATGAGATGATCCTAGGAAGACCCTCCCTATGACAATTGCAAATAGTACAGGATTGGGGCACAATTCCTTGTACTTACAACACTTAGGGGTCACAACCAAGGTCAATTTGAAGGATTACACCTTCAGAGATGTACCACCCCTACAGTGGAATCCTATCCACAAAGCAAAAGAAGATTCAATCTCTGTGCATTCTGGAAGTTCTCCTGACCCATCCTGGTTGCATGAAGATACTCATTTGTGGATGTGAGAGGTCGCAGAGGAAGAGGAAAAACGCTTGAAGGCAAGGGAAGAAGGAACTTCACGAGGAGATAGACCAGTTAGAAATCCGGCCTACACACCGATGATCTTTCCGGATGAGGAATTTGAGCCTCATGGCTGGCCAGAAATCTTAGCCACCATGGACATTGCTGTCAACGAGGAACAGTGGACACCTCATTGTGATGAGGAGGGTTATGATATCTCAGTGTTCATGTGTCCGCCCTTGCTAGAAGAATGTGACCCTAGTGATGTCATAGAAGAAAAAGAGAATGACGATGATATAGAGTCCATGGTGATGGATAGTTGCGTTAACTCAGAGCAGCACTATCTAGAAGATATAGGAGTGTTCACCTAGAAAGAAGAAGAGCCTCTCACAAGTATTAAAACGGTAAATTCAAAGGATGG
Organism: Ceratopteris richardii; assembly: GCA_020310875.1. Lineage (NCBI taxonomy): Eukaryota > Viridiplantae > Streptophyta > Polypodiopsida > Polypodiales > Pteridaceae > Ceratopteris > Ceratopteris richardii. The sequence continues at coordinate 50,247,016 of CM035424.1, forward strand.
AAGTGAGAGCAGTCAAAAGAAAAAGAAAAGCAAAATAGTGAAACAAGAAGAGGAGGAATCATTGTTTGAAGTACTAGAAAACTTCAAGAAATATGAAGTTGACGACTGCAAAATTTTGGTACGAATGCCTAAGAGAGAGGCCATCATAGGAGAATCATATGATAATAAAGAAAAGACCAAGAAAATTGTAGTGACCATTGAAGAGAACGAAGAGAGATGCACATATATAGGAGATGACCTAAGTGCAAGAGAAGAAATGGAGCTCGTAGCTCTATTAAGGGAATATAGGGATGTGTTTGTGTGGCACTATAGAGACTTGAAAGGGGTAGATCCAAGAATTTGCTCTCATACCATCCACATGACTGCTGATTCCAAGCCCACCAAATAGAAGCCCTACACATATAATGATAGATATGCAGCCAAAATAAAAGAAGAAATTGATAGGCTGATTGAAGCTCGATTCATCTATGAGATTGAGCATATTGAATGGATGTCCCCCATTGTAGTGGTGCCCAAGAAGAATGGAAAGTTGTGAGTGTGTATTAACCTTAAAAAAGTTAATGCCGCTACGATTAGAGATAGCTATCCGCTTGCAATCACGGAACACCTATTGGAGTGTGTTGCAGGCAAGGAAGTTTATAGCTTCCTTGATGGATTTTCAGGTTACAATCAAGTAGCCATTGCCCCAGAAGATCAACACAAAACAACTTTTGCCACAGAGTGGGGAATCTTTGCATTTCGTGTGATGCCATTTGGGCTCACAAATGCACCTGCCACATTCCAAAGGCTCATGTGTCATGTTTTCAAAGAGTTCTTGCGGAAGAGCTTAGAAGTATATGTGGATGATTTATGTGCTCATTCCCAAGAAAGAAGATACCACATCCTTGAGCTCAGACAAATCTTCAACAAGTGTAGAGAATATCGAGTGTGTCTGAACCCAGAAAAGTGTGTGTTCATGGTGCGTCAAGGCAAAATCTTAGGTCATATTGTTTATAAAAATGGAATCTCAATAGATGAAGATAAGGTACGAGCCATAGCGGAGCTGCCAAGGCAAAGGAATGTTAAAGAGGTACAAGCCTTTATGGGCCATTGTGGATACTACCGTAGGTTTATCCACATGTACGCGATCATAGCTAGACCCCTTCATGCCTTGTTGTCTAATTTTGAGTGGAATGACGAATGTGAGAATTCTTTCAATGAACTGAAGAAACGTTTGTGCACAGCACCAATACTGACCACTCCTGATTGGAATAAACCATTCCATGTCCATGTGGATGCATCCAATCACGCCATAGGATGTGTGCTAGCACAACCCACAGGTGAAGGAAACTTTGATTTTCCCATAGCATATGCTAGTAGACAGCTCATCGCAGCTGAACAAAGCTATACCACAACTGAGTGAGAGGGCTTAGGCATGGTATATGCTGTGAAGAAGTTTAGATAGTATTTATTGGCCAACAAGTTCAAGTTTTTCACTGATCATCAAGCTTTGTTATATTTGGTCAATAAACCTTGCAATACTTGACGCTTAGTAAGATGGTTCCTCTTACTAATGGAATATGACTTTGAAGTTGTTGTCAGGAAAGGTAGAACCCACCTTAGGGCAGATCACCTTTCTCACATCACTTCAGGAGAGTCACCGCAAGGAGTCTCTGATGAATTATTTGATGCTTATCTGTTCAATTTAGAAGTTGTTCCTAAATGGGCAAATAAGTTGGTACCAGTCCTAACCTTCGACCCTGCAAATAAGAATG
>CM035424.1:50251269-50261269 GCA_020310875.1 Ceratopteris richardii
CACACATACACATGCACATACATACATATACACACACATACACATGCACATACATACATATACACACACATATATACACTTAGGTACACACATATGAATGAATTATATAATTAAAGTATTAAAACACATGCTTAATATAAACAATAATAAAAATCAATAGAACAAAACTCTTCATTACTTAATACCATACACACAATTCAAAACATGACTGAAATGAAAAATATATAGATAAATATATGTATATATCAATGTAAATACATAATCCAATGTCATAATCAACGTCTAAAATCCTAATCATCGTCATCATGATCATCATCATCATCAGCAATATCATGATCAGATGGATCTTCCTCATCCTCATCCTCATGATCACCCTGTGACGATCGAGATCGTCCCTCCTGTGTCTGTCTCTCCACCTCATCCATATTTGTCTCCCCATAATACTCCTGTATTACATATAACAAACATAAATCAATAAAATAATTAAAACATTCATAACAACAAAATAATTATATAAAATTTAAAAATACTCACAAAGGCATCAGGATGATCTTGTATATACTCGCTCAAACGCCGATATCCAAAATGTGTAGCATACTCGATCTCGTGTTTCGTAGGATATCGGCCATAATCCTTTCGCTGCAATGAAACAAATAAAAAACATTAGTTGCTTGCATTTTAACTAAAATAAAAAATATACTCACAATAACACATATACTTACAAACGTAGCTACAAAACCATTATGGCCCATTTGGCCTAAGTGCGATGTGTGGCCCGACTCCACTCTCTTCCTTGCAGCAGCCTGTTTATTCAAGGAAAAAAATACATAAATTAAATTAAAAAATTACTAAAATATCTAAAAATTATAAATATAAACTATTAATTTGTGTACCTTCTGCTGAGGAAATGACTCCTGAAGACGTAGCTGTCTACGAAAAAACTGCCACGACTCAGGTGGTATGTTAGCTCGCCTCTTATTTTTTTCGACCATACAATATCTCCTGTTAATTTAATCTCAAACAGAAAAAAAAGTCAGAATACATACACATTTATACACACATATACACATACACATACCCACATACACATATACATGCAAACATATACGCATGCATATATGTATATATATACACATATACATACATATAACATAAACACACATATACATATCCACATATATACGTACACACACATGCATGCATATACACATTCATACAAAATACATGCATTTATCCCACAATACAATATCTCCTGTTAATTTAATCTCAAACAGAAAAAAAAGTCAGAATACATACACATTTATACACACATATACACATACACATACACATACACATACCCATATACACATATACATGCAAACATATACGCATGCATATATGTATATATATACACATATACATACATATAACATAAACACACATATACATATCCACATATATACGTACACACACATGCATGCATATACACATTCATACAAAATACATGCATTTATCCCACAATAATATGTGTTGTGTATATGTGAATATGTGTGTATGTATAAATGTGTATATGTGAATATGTGTGTATGTGTAAATATGTATATGTGAATTTTTTATTTATGTAGATAATCAAATTATTAATATCAAATACCATTATTTGTAGATTCTGATCAATCAGATGGAACTCCACCACCGTCTCCTCATCGTGCAACGACTTTATACTGTAAGTATATGAAATATTTAATTTTAACTATATTTGATGGATACATAACTTATATATTTTTTTTATGTTTCTTATGATGTGCAGATTCTGATCAATCAGAGGGTACTCCACCACCTCCTACCCATGCAACGACTTCACATGTGTCCTCCGATAGGAATTATGATGAATTTTACTATCAAGAGCATATTATATGTTGGTGTAACTCTTGTTATGGCACGTATCGAAGACCACGATTGGAATGTATTGAACATGAGGCAGAGTATGGTACTTTTGAGCATGCACCATCACCTAGTCAACGTGATAATGCTTGGGTATGTATTTTCTATATATATTAATGTCATTTTTTTATTTAAAAACCATGTATAAAATCAAATTATTATTGATATACAGGAATACTTGCTCGATGATGATGATGATAATGATTTTTCTCATAATGTTAATATACCTCGTACACGTCATGGACTTGCTGTTCATCAATTACAAGCAGAGGTTTCTAGAAATCCTCTACCTCCTGGTTTAGAGAATGAAACGGCTGGAGATTATCCATTGCCAGCTCGTGATCGTTCTTTAGTACAAACATATGATAGAAGAAGATATGGAGGATGGAATAGAGGACCACTTCCTTTAGATGGAGAGGTTTTCAACTTTTGGGGTAATCGCTATATGATTGCTCCATCCACTATTACTAATGCTGGTCGTGGTCTCTTTATTGTAGAGGATTTGTATGTGCCTCCGAACTCTGAAGTCACTCTTATGTCATTTTGTGGTCCTATATATGGATGGGGAGATTGGCATCGACTTTCACGTTATGTTCAAAGCATGAGTACTTATGGAATATGCTTGAACGCAGCATCTCTTACTAGTAGAAGGATTTTACATGCAGAAAATGAAAGATTATATATTGATGGAAGACCTTACACACATGGAAATATAGCAGGTTTAATAAATAGTAGTCGAGGGTTACATAATAGTTCAAGGACTAATTGCACATTTGAGGAGCGTGAAAATAGTCATGAATCACCATACATGAGTAGAGATGTATCAAGATACATAGTTGTCAATGCTATTACTACATTACATGCTGGTGATGAACTATTAGTGAATTATGGATGGCGTAGACCTCCAAGAGCACCTTTTAGCTAGAGAGAATAAAAATTTTCTATCCATATTTAATAAGTTATATACTTAATTTTATATTTGAAGTTTAATTTTTATTCATTTATGGAATACTAATGAGTTTTGTTTATATGTGTAGATTCCAACGTATGATGTTGATGATATTCGTCCACAACATTCACAATTACCAATAAGACCTCATTTATCAGAAGCTTCCATGAGGAGGCTACGCAAAACTAATCCTGTGCAATATGCAAAGTTGAAAGATCTATATTCAAAAGATGATAAAGTACAAGATTTGTGTGACAATGATGAAGATGATGGCATGGTAGATTTTATTGAGGATTGGTATCAAAATGACAGTGAGAGCATGGATATTTCTAAAAATGAGAAATATCTTCGAGAGGAATGTCTAAAGCATGTATATGAAGGAAGTCGTTTGACACGACTAAGTGCAAGCTTACTTATTCTCAACCTTCAAAATCGTTTTGGATGGAGTAATATATCTGTTTCGACACTATTAAGGTATAATTTTCAATTTTCTATCTACTTATATATATGCGCATCTTTTAAAACTATTAATGCATCTTTCAAAATATTCATAAAAAATTTGATTGTTTGGATGGCAGGATACAATTGTTTGTTTTGGAGGATATGAAGTATGTATCTTCATTGAATGATTTGTCGATTCACGCATATGTTCAATTTGAAAGTGTGAGAAGCGGATTTATAATTTGTATTCAAAGAATTTGGCACTGTTTATAGGCCATACAATGGTGACCTGGATGCATCGCATGCACAGAGGTTACTCAAGATAGAGCAATCTGATTATAATGGACTAGTGCCAGCAAGATTCCTAGGGTATGCAGTAAACCTCTTGCATGTCAATGATGAGGCGCATTTGAAGTTTAGGATACAAAGTGGAAATCATGGTGGCTTGAGAGGATCACACATATACATGCAAGAGGTTTACTGCATACCCCAGGAATCCTGCTAGTACTAGTCCCTTATAATCAGGTTGCTCTATCTTGAGTAACCTCTGTGCATGCGATTCATCCAGGTCACCATCGTATGGCCTATAAACAGTGCCAAATTCTTTGAATACAAATTATAAATCCGCTTCTCACACTTTCAAACTGAACATATGCGTGAATCGACAAATCATTCAATGAAGATACATACTTCATATCCTCCAAAACAAACAATCGTATCCTGCCATCCAAACAATCAAATTTTTTACGAATATTTTGAAAGATGCACATAAGCATACACATATATAAAATTATATGCATATATATATATATGTATATTTATTTATTTACTTTCTTTAATATATCATTTTTTTGATAAACTTACAGGTTATTATCTGAAAAGTTTTTACCAAGTCAAAATATTCTTCCTACCTCACATGATGAAATGAAGAAGATAATCAACAATCTTGGTATGGATTATCAATGTATACATGCATGTCCTAACGATTGTATTTTATATAGAGGTGAATATGCAGACTCTTTGACATGTCCCAAATGTCAATCTCCTCGATATAAGGGTGAAGAAGGTAAAATCCCGAATAAGGTATTGAGACATTTTCCATTGGCTCCACGGATTAGACATATGTTTCAAAGCCCCGAATTATCAAAGCTTTTGACTTGGGGACATGATCACAAAAGTACTGATGGAATAATCAGAATTCCTCATGATAGTGTTGCTTTTCAGCATATTGATTCTACATGGCCTGAATTTGCACAAAATCCACAGAATCTAAAGTTAGGAGTTGCATTAGATGGGGTTAATCCATTCTCCATGAAATCCAGTAAATGGTCAACATGGCCAGTGGTAGTCATAAACTATAATCTTCCGCCATATCTTAGCATTAAAAAGGAACATTTAATGCTTTCACTTTTAATCCCAGGCAAAAGACAAGTTAAAGATATGAATGTATATCTTGCTCCTCTCATTGACGATCTTCAAGAGTTATGGAGAGGTATTAATGTCATTGATATATCAAAAAGCATCAATGAAAGACATATTACGATTCGTGGTATTGTGGCTTGGACTATTCACGATTTTCCTGGATATGGCGTTTGTTCAGGTATTGATGTAATTTTTTTATTCAATATGCATGTAAATAAATATGATTTAATCTAATTATATTTTTATCATTTTCCATGATGCAGGAATATCTACTAAGGGTTATAAAGCTTGTCCATATTGTGGTGATTGGTTGAGATCAATCTATAGTAAGAATCTCAACAAAAATATTTATCTTCGACATCGACGATTCTTGCCTGATGATCATCCATTAAGATCTAAAAGAGAAGCGATACATTTTAATGGAAAGCTTGAAACAGGTCAGTGTCCAAAACCTATGACGCCTATGGATTGGTATAAAAAATGGACAGATGGACCTCTGATAGATCCAGAAGCAGAAATCTTCAGTGATGATTCAGATAATGAGTATGTGAACAAAGGTAAAGGGAAATTGGCACTCGCAGAGAACATATCAATATGGTATTCTTTGGAGTATTGGAAAGAGTTAAAAGTATGTCATCTTCTTGATCCTATGCATATATTCAAAAATATTGGTTATTCACTATGGCAGCATCTTCTTGGACTAAAAGATACCACAACATCAAGAAATGATTTGAAAGATCAAAAATCCAAACCAAAGTTATGGCCAGTTTTTGATAGACATCGACAAGAAACGACTTATGCATCTGCTCCTTGGGTACTTACGACAAAAGAGATACAAACTATCAACAATAGAATTCAATTGATCAAGACTCCTACAGGATATGGAGCATCATTTCAAAACATGTTTACTATGGATGATAAGAGCTTATCTGGATTAAAGACCCATGACTGGCATAACTTTTTGAAACATATTTTACCTTTGGTTATCGATGGATGTACAACGAAAGGAGTACGAGATGTCATCTATCGTCTTGGATCACTTATAAGGTAATTATGATACTTTTATATTTAATATGTTTGAATATTGGATATCTTTTATTTTTTAATTAACTTCTTTACAATTGTTTTTATGATTTGTATAGGTGGATTACATCCAAAGAGATCGATAAAAATTCGATCCCACAAAAAAAACGTGAATGCAAAGAGCTACTATGTTTGATGGAAAAAGAACTTCCTACTTCATTTTTTGATATTCAAGTTCATTTACTAGTCCATCTTGTAGATGAGATAGAGATTGCCGGTGTTGTCAACACTCGATGGATGTTTTGGGTCGAGCGATTTATGGGAATACTAAAAGGTTATGTGCGACAAAGAGCAAAACCAGAAGGATCCATGGCAAAGGGTTGGATGCTTGAAGAGTGCATGTATTACGTTAGTGAGTACCTTGAAAGAGTTCATGAAGAAGCTCCACGTGCATGGACCAACGAGTCTTCTTCAAAAATAACCGATGAGGTATTATCAGGTAAGGGGGTTCCATTCTTATTTACATTTCAAGAAAAAAATGATGTTTCCACTTTTGTAGCATATAATAGCGAATGCATGCAAGCATTCGTTAGCGAGTACGAGGAACTTCAAAGTCTCCAAAGTAAAAGGCGAAAAAACAAAAGATCTAGACGTAATCTCGATAATAATGAGATTACAGATATACCTTCTTTCACGGATTGGCTATATAGTCGTTTGCAACGCGCCAACGCAAATAATGAAGAAATCTCAGATGAGCAAAGAGAGTTAATGATGGGTTGTGAACAAAAGGTAATTTTATTAAAATATATATTTTATTTTTTTCATATATGTATGTTAGTTTCTATTTACTAATTCAATTTATTTTGCAGGCTCGAATGTTCACTAATATGTGGGCTTTTGGACAGCATATTAGAATCAAATCCATTGATTCTTTACGTAAAACAGAGGATTCTAGTATTGTTGCTTGTTTCAAGCAACTATCACGTGCTAGCTCAAAAGACACGAACCTTATAGATGGCGAACTTGGTTACGTAGGAACTATTGTTGGTATCTACGAAATTTCATTTCGTACATTCAAACAGGTAGAAAAAAGTTTATATATTTTTTTTAGAGTTAGTTTTTTTTTAAGCACCTAATAATGGGACGTTTTTGTTGTTATATATTGTGATAGGTCATTTTGAAGGTTGACTGGTATCGAGCGGAGTATAAAGGTAGTAATTCTACAATAAGAAAGGAATTATCTGGGTTTTGGGCAATTGATTCTTCCAAGGTAATGCGATCTACTAAAGAACCATATATTCTTCCTAGGCATATTGAACAAGCATTTTTTTATAAAAACCCAGATGCTCATCCTTGGTGGCAAGTCATTCATGTGCAACCTAGAGGTAGGTCATTGTTTGAACAGTTTATTGTTAGAGAGATTGAAGAAAGTCCTCTTGATGATTCAGCATCAGATACTGATACATCAACATCTGGAATAGAAATTAGACTCATTATACGTGATAATGATACTAATCTTTTTGATGAAGAGGATAATTCTCTACATGCTGATTCTACTGATGAGGAAGAGGAATTACCAGAAATAGATATTAATCCACCAATAGATGATGTGATTCATGAGAACATAGATTTAACAATAGAAGAAATAAATGAAATCAATAAGGATAATGAAGATGAGACTATATTGATGTCTTACCAAAATGATGGCAATAATGAAAACATATGAGCAGATTAGATAGTAACTTGAAGCTTCTGAATGGATATATATAATAGGTTTTTTTTATTAACTTGAATAACGATGAATCCTACTAGAGAGATGAAATCATGTTCTTCTAAGTTAGAACATGAAGCTCGGGGGTATGCCTAATTATTTTATATATAGCTTTATCTTCGAGGAGTAAATTTTTATCATGTATGTATGCATATGTGTGTGTATTCATGTGTATTATATGTATACATATATTAGTATGCATATATATGTATTTCATGTATATGTATGTGTTTGCATGTGTGTGATATATGTATACATGTATTCATGTACGTAATATATGCAAGTGTTTATAATTGTGTACATGTATATATGTATATGTGTCTATGTGTAAATATGTACATGTAAATATGTATGCATGTATATATATGTTTATGTGTGCATGTAGGCATGTACACAGTACATGTATGTGTAAATATGTACATGTAAATATGTTAGTATGTATATATATATTTATGTGTGCATTTAGGCATGTATGTGTGAAGCATAATATATCTACTCCATTTTATATTTATGTATCCTATCTACATGATGTGTATATATCTTTACATATATTATGAATCATGATCCTCGTTGATTCGAGTAGCTATATATAGAGGCATAAGGTTGGGAGGAGAGACATCTCTCTAGTAGGACGTCGGAGGTGTATATATACTTCAAACATATGGCTAAAAGGTTTTATATGTATATGTATATACATTTTTATTTTAGATTTTTTTATATGTATATATATATATATATATATATATATATATATATATATATATATATATATATATATATATATATATATATATATATATATATATATATATATATATATATATATATATATATATATATATATATATATATATATATATAGATACATACATACATACATACATAGTTTTTCCATACGTGAAACATACTTCCAACGCATACGGGTATGGAAGTATGAAAAAAGTATGGAATTTCAAAAAAAATACCATACGTGATATCATACGTGTGAGAAAAAAAGTATTAAAAAAATCTGAAAATAATATATATATATATAATAATAATAATATATAATATAATATAACAGAAAACAGCCATAAAATATATAAATATGCAGCTGAACATTCAGATTTCAGATTTCAGTTCACACACTTCAGAATTCAGATTCATAAAATATATAAATATGCAGCTGAACATTCAGATTTCAGATTTTAGTTCACACACTTCAAAATTCAGATTCATAAAATATATAAATATGCAGCTGAACATTCAGATTTCAGATTTCAGTTATCACACACTTCAGAATTCAGATTCTAATCTCTAGATAATCATGATTTGTAAATATGCAGCTTCAATTTTGTCGAGATACATAGATGTATACATACATGATACACATGCATACATACATACTACAAAAATAGAAACATGTATATTAGATACATATATAAGTTAATATACATGCCTTTCAGTAAACATAGAGTAATAGATTTTAGGAATGACATCATACATACATAGATGCATATATAGATACATACATACGTACATACATACATAGCTCTCTCTCTCTCTCTCTCTCTCTCTCTCTCTCTCTCTCTCTCTCTCTCTCTCTCTCTCTCTCTCTCTCATATACATACATACCGTGCATTGTCGCGACGATGAGCCATAAGTGTCCGCATCTCTTTTAAACACCACTTAAGGGACCATCCTGTCCCAAACTCTGTCTCAAGTGAACTAAGCACGTACTTTTTATCCCTCTCATCATGCTCACTACAAAAATAAAAAACATAATGTAAATAAAACATAAGATATACATTTCAATTTATATGTAAAACTTTTACTTACTTCCATGGTAAGTGGATAAAGCGCAGGTAAGAGTCGCATAGTGCCCGCATTCTTCTCTTGAACTCCAATCCATTCCCTATGTACACAATGTTCCCCTCCGGCTCTATGTCGCACTCTAGTCCTAAGGTGCCTATGCATGTCCTCATAGGCAACTCTGCTCTGCTATCACGTGCTGGAGGTGGTATAGGTGTCCTAAAAATAGATAGATAGAAATAAATAAAAATATGTGCTATAATATCATTAAAAAAAATTATGAAAAAAAACATACCTATGAGCAGATAGCTCTCTTCCTGCATGTGGATCCGTAGAAGAGCCCTCGTCTGATCGCGTAAGCATCTGGATCGTATAATCCAGCTCCTCATCGGACATGTCTGCGTAGTCCCGCATTATGGCCCCTAGAGTATCTGACGGAACTCTTGCTCTCATAAGACTTTTTATGAGAGTGAGTTTCGCCTTTCTCTCTTTACTGGGATCCATAATACCTAACATATAAAACAAAATGGTTAGAAATCAATATATATATACGTGTATGTGTGTGTATGCATGTGTATGTGTGTGCATGCATGTGTATGTGTGTGTATGCATCTGTGTGTATGTGTGTAAGTATATGTGTGTGTTGTCTATGTGTATGTGTGTGTGTCTATGAGTGTGTA